>SJYC01058539.1:0-11038 GCA_006408675.1 Madoqua kirkii | reverse complement strand
TTTTAATTGAAGGATAATCACTTTACAATATTGTGTGCCTTCTGCCACACATCGGCATGAGTCAGCCATAGGTGTGCGCTTGCCCCTCCCTCTTGAGCCTCTCCATCTCCCACCCATCTAGGTTATCACAGAGACGGTGGCCTCACATCCTCACCATCATTTGGTATTACTGACCTTTTAAATTCTAGTAGATATATAACAGTATATTACTGTGGCGTTATTTTATACTTGAAAATGATTTCTTTTTAATTTTAATTAATTTATTTTTCGGCCTCACGACATGGTTGGTGGGATCTTTGTTCCCCGACTAGGGATTGAACCAGCACCCTTGCCAGTAAAAGTGCAGGGTCCCAACCACTGGGCCATCAGGAAACTTCTTTTACTGGGATTTTAATGTACATTTCTCTAATGACTAATGATGAACATTTTTCACAAACTTTTTCTTGCCATCTCTGTATCTTCTTTAATGAAGTCAAGTGTGTTCAGATCATACGTATATGTACTGGGTTGGCCAAAGATTTTTCTGTAAGATTGTATTGCAAAACCTGAATGAACTTTTCGGCTAACCCTCTGTATAGAATTGATGCCTTCAAACTGTGGTGCTGGAGAAGACTCCTGAGAGCCTCTTGCAAGGAGATCAAAAGGGTCAATCTTGAGGGAAATCAACCCTGAATACTAGTTGGAAGGACTGATGCTGAAGTTGAAACTCCAGTATTTTGGTCATCTGATGCGAAAAACTGACTCATTGGAAAAGTCCCTGATGCTGGGAAAGATTGAGGGCAGAAGGAAGAGGGCATCAGAGGAGGAGGTGGCTGGGTGGCAACACCGATGCAACGGGCATGACCTTGGGCAAACTTTGGGAGATGGTGAGGGACAGGGAGGCCTGGCATGCTTCAGGCCATGGGGTCACAAAGAGTTGGACACGACTCGGGGGCTGAACAGTTCAGTTCAGTCGTTAGGCCTCCCTGTCCATCAGAACAATATAAATAATATATGTGTGTTTTCATACAACTGGGTTTTAGATGCAGCTCCTCAGATATGTGACTTGGAAATAATTTTTTCCTGGCTGATTTGTTTTTTTAGTCTCCTAACTGTGTTGTTGACAGAGCAGAAGTTATCCATTTTGATTAAATCCAATTTATGAATTTCTCTTTTCTGGATATGGCTTTTGGTGTTGTATCTAAGAAATCTTTACCTAATCCAAGGCCATAAAAGTTGTATTGTTTTTTTCTAAGTGTTTTATAGTGTCAGCTCTTGTATCTTTGTCTATGATCCAATGCAGTTAACGTCTGTACGTGGAACGAAGTTCATTATTCCTGTGTACAGACTGCCAGTCTGTACACAAGAAAATAAAGTCTGTCACTGCTTCCACTTTTTCCCCTCCTGTTTGCCGTGAGGTGGTGGGACCAGACGCCAAGATTTTAGTTTTTTGAATGTTGAGTTTCAAGCTAGCTTTCCACTCTCCTCTATCATCCTCATCAAGAGGCTCTTTAGTTTCTCTTTGCTTTCTGCCATTAGAGTGGTATCATCTCCATATCTGGGGTTGTTGATAATAACAATCGATTTTTGTATATTGACCTTGTATCCTGCTGTTTTGCTAAACTCACCTGCTCACTTGTTAGTTCTAATAGTTTTTTTAATGGATTCCATCAGAAAATAGAGATGAACGTGTAGCATGGGAATACAGACTGATCTGCTTTTTCCTTTCCAATCTGGATGCATTTCTTCTCTTTTTCTTTTTTTAAAAGCAGCTTTATAGAGGTAAAGTAAACATTTAACAAACTACACATTAATTTAGAAGTATAGACTTTAATAACTTTGATGTGTACACCTGCAAAATCCATCATGACAATTATGAAAATTAATATGACTCTCATCCCCAATGAATCCTGTGCTCATTTGCGATTCTCTCTGCCGTGCTCTGCCCACCACCCTCCCCAGGCAACCACTGTTCCGTTTTCTGGCACTACACATCAGTTTGCATTTCCTAGAATCATATGTAAATGGAATCTTCCAGGAAGTACTTGCTTCTATCTGGATTTTTCCACACAGCATAATTTGCTTTAAACTATGACTGTAAGCTGAATTGATCTAATTCTCTCAGACACAGAAGATGGAACAGAAGGCTCTCAAGTACAACAAAACCTCCCTATCCACTTGAAAACCTGTCCATCCATTGAATCAAACCCAAATTGGGCATATCAAGTTCCCTTAAACATTTAAAATATGGGACACATAGAGTTTATACAAAATTATATCATACAGTGTTACCAAATTCATTGTAAACTTGTATAAGCTCAAGTTTTTGTTTTTTATTTTTATTTTTTTATTGAAGTATAATTGATTTACAATATTGTACTCATTTCAGGTGTACAGGAAAGTGATTCAGTATTATATATATACACATATATATATATTCTTTTTCAGATTCCTTTTTCTTATAGGTCATTATATAGTATTGAGTAACTCTCTCTGTGCTATACAACCAGTCCTTGCTGGTTATCTGTTTTATACATAATAGTGTGTATCTGTTAATCCCAAACTCCTAACTCATCCCTCTCCCCGCTTTTTCCTTCTGATAACCATCAGCTTGTTTTCTGTCTGTGGATCTATGTCTTCTTTCGGACCTTTTAAAAGTAACACCGCATGCTCGTCTTTTCCGTCTGGCTCACTTCACTCAGTGTGATCATCTCTAGTCCATCCACGTCGCTGCAAGTGGCGTTGTTTCGTTCCTTTTTTGTGGTCGAGTAATGTTAGAGTCGGACACGGCTGAGGCGGCTTAGCAGCAGCAGCAGTGGCGTGTCCCACTGTATATGTCCATATACACGTACCCCCTCTTCTTTTCCCGTCCGCCTCTCGATGGTCATCTAGTTGCTTCCGTGTCCTGGCTACATATACGGGAAGAGAACCTTCACCTTCACAGTATGTTCATCTTCATGCCTAGCCAAAGGAAGCGGGGGTGTCTGTCCGTGACCAGATGCCGCTCTTTGGCCAGTGTTTCTGGACTGCACTAGATGCTCATAGATTTCTTAGTTCAACGCTTGGGAGCCCCTCAGGCCGGCACAACAGGAGACTTGGGCCTCTGAGACCCGCTGTGGTGGCCGTGGGTGGGGGCTTACTCAGGACGCTGTTGTTGAGCCGCACAGTTGTGTCCGACTCCTCACAACCCCGTGGACTGCAGCACGCCAGCCCGGGGCTTGCTAAACCCACAGCCTCCAGCCAAGATTTTCTCAGCACATGTGACACAACTTCCTTCACATGTGGCATCCCCGCAGGGCCTCCCAGGCCTGCCTGTTTCTGTGGCAGGTGACCCTGGTGTGGGCTCCTGCAGCGTTAGGGATCCGGGTATTTAGGAGGCTGGGAATCCCCTTGGCAGGCTGGATTTGCAAACTTTGTCTCTCACAGTCCTGCGTCTCGTCGCCCACCCTGCCGGTCAGCTCGTGGCCATGGCACCTGCCTCTCTGGAGTGAGCGAGTGGTCCTGGTCCCCGGGGCCTGCTGATGAGCAGGGGCGCCCAGGCAGGTGCCCCGGGGCTGCAGGGCGAGGCTCAGTGGGATTATGGCTCCAAGAGAGACTACAACCCACCTGGCCTGTGAGCATAAAGGACGGAGAGGCCGTCCCTGGCCAGTGCCTGACTTGGGCCTCGACAGGTGACAGGCACCAGGTGACCCAGGCTCTTCTTCACAGATTTCTGGGGAAAGGGCACCAAGTCCTGGCTGTGTCTGATCCTGCTCTTTGCCGTCCTTCTGGGCTTCTACAGGTAAGGAGTTTGGGAACAGCCCGGGGCCCTGTCGAGGTGGGGACACAGGACCGAAGTGACCGGAGCAGCCGTGAAGGCGGCGTGATTCTCATCGTGCCGATCTCGTTGGGGCGAGGCTGAGACGAGGCGCCCCGCCAGCACCTCCCGCTGCTCCAGGTGGTTGACAGGCGTTGCTGTAACTGCAGGTGACGGGCTCACCTGGGAGGTGGGTGTAAACGTGCCTGTGGGTGGGGAGGGCTCCGGAAGGCAGTGCTCATAGCTTTTTGGAAACACCAGTTACATCAGCATATGGGGCTCACAGGGCTTCCCAGGTGGCACTCGTGGTATAGAACCTGCCTCCCAAAGCAGGAGACATAAGGGACGCAGTTTCGATCCCTGGGTCAGGAAGATGCCCGGGAGGAGGACACGGCAGCCACTCCAGTGTTCTTGCCTGGAGAACCTCCAAGGACAGAGGAGCCTGGCGGGCCACCGTCCACGTGTTCACAGAGACTCGGACACGACCGAAGTGGCTCAGCATGCAGGCACGCATGGGGCTCACGGCGCGCTTGACACAGATTTATGGAGACTAGATGACAGCTTTTCACTGCCTTGGAATACGCTATTTTATGTGTTAAACCTGGCAGCTGTAAAACTGTACTCCCTTCAAAGAAGCTAGTCAGTACTCTCTCAGTACTCCGGTTCTTATTCCACAAGAGGGTGAAATTACCCCTAGACTCGGTTGTACGGTGGGTGCCGAGTGTTCATTTACTGTCTCAGACTGCAGATCGCGTGTGTGTTCAGTGGTTAGTTGTTAGAGCCATATACACTCTGTCACTGATGACTTTTGCAAAGAAATGTGTTAGAAAGAGCCTCCACTTATGAGGTGTTCATTCTGTGCTGCTGGGGTCCAGCCCTGGTGGATCCAGGGTGATTCGAAGGTGGGGACGGAGTAGGCGTCCTAGAAAAAAGCTATTTAATTGTTATATAGAGAGATTAGAAGCGGATAGTGTAATAGGAAAATTAGTGGAGAAAAAGAGACTGAATAACTTGGTTCACATGGAATAGCATCCATGGTCCAGATGGGAATTCAGCCAGAAAACCGGGGAATAAGACAGAACAACATGGGGGAGTCAGTCTTTCCAGGAACTGATCCCCTTTCTTTATTTTTCTGGTTTTCTTATATACCTTTTGTTACATATAGGGATGAATACAGAGTCATGTGGGAGTCAGCAGTCCTGATCTTTATCAAAATCAGGTGCTTTACATTAAAAAAGGTCTTAGGGGTTTTATATCACCTTTAAGCCATTTCTGCCTGCTGACATTTACAACCCTTTCTTTCTGATAACCAAAAAACTTATTTTTTCCAAGTGTGTTTTTTCTTAAACCAGGCACCACCCTCCAAACAAAGTTGCATTCCTATAGGGTGAGGGTGTAGTGAGTTACCATCAAGAAAGGAATTTATTTAACCCGAGGTTAACATGATTAATCTTAAAGGTTAATACTTATTTCTCCTATATGCTTAAAGGTTAATAGTTATTTCTCCTATATGCTAGTTATATTCATTATAAGGGCAGGGAATATGGAGATTTAGCAGCAAACATCAGCCCAGCAAATGAAAATCCTTTCACCAATGCGCCCCATAAGATCTATTTAGTCTTAAGATAGTGATAAAGTTACATTTTTACATAGCAAGGACTCAGTGATTTATAACAAAGTACAGCGATCTATTACAAAAGAGAAAATTCATTAACTCAAAAAGTCTAGTACTGCTAACCTTAAAAACTACTATATTTCCTTTTCTATATTCCAAATACATTGATTAATATATTCCCAGGTGCCTAAAAAGCCCTATGCTAACTAAGACTTTCAAAATCCTCCAAACTTCTCTGTGCTGTTTATGGTTGAGAGGCTGTCACACAAGCTAGTCTGTCAGCAGAGGTTTGACCTGAGACATCCTTGTCCCACCCAGGGCAGGGAATTAGCAGCAATTATTGACACAACAAATGAAAAATTCTTTACCAATATAATTCCTAACCAACCCACTATACTAATAATTTCTAACTTCCCAAAAGAATTTGTAAATAATCACATGTGGCCGGAGGAACCTATACAGGCAGGCTAGATAACCTTCAGAGGAGTTCTTAAGTTGAAACACTCTTGTACACCCAGGAGTTTTATTGCCTTGGAGCTGCACGTTTACTCCTTCTCTGAGAGAAACAGTTATGGGGGAGAGCCCCCCTGTAAAGCACTCTGGTTTGGGGGTAGATGCTCGGGAGCAGGGTATTTCCTGAGGCTTGATCACGCCTTTGCGTATGCCAAGCGTCCTTCGTCATGACCTTTGCCATGGGTGGAGTTCCTCAGGCTGGCTCCGGCACTGTGCGATGCCTTGAGGAGAATGCATGATGGGTGTTCTAGACTCTCTCCATAACCTGTAAGATAATCATTATTGTTGTTGTCCAATGCTTTTGTGACCCTGTGGACTGTAGCCCACAAGGCTCCCCAGTCCATGGGCTTTCCCACACAAGAATACTGGGGTGGGTTGCCATTCCCTTCTCCAGGGGATCTTCCTGACCCAGGGATCGAACCCGAGTCTCCTGTATTGGCAGGCGGATTCTGTACCACTGAGCCACCAGGAAAGCCCAAGACAGGCATTACTATTCCCATTTTATACCCCAGGGAGGAGGCTCCAGAGTTTAAGGAATGAGACCAAGGTCATAAGGTAGGAAGTGGCAAGGCCAGGGAGCCAGCCCCTCCACCAGACTCCAAACCCAGGTTGCCAGGTCCCTCAGGGCAGGTGTTCTCTGGGATGAGCATCGAGTCTCAGGGCTGATGGTGTCGGGATTGCAGGCTTTGGAAACCGGAGCACGTGCAGTGGGACAGGCTCGCCCGTTCACCTCCGTGAGCGTTTACTGAGCGCCTGGTTTGAGCCTGGTGGTTTGGAGGGCACCAGGACTCCAGTGTCCATGGGATGGCTCCCAGTTCTGAAGAATGTCAGGTCTGTTAGGTGTAGACAGGTGCCAGGCAGTTACGGGCAACCAGCTGTCACAGGAGTGGGTACAGGGTGTCCTGGCGCTCCTGGGAGGGATGCCACCCCTCCTGGGTCTGCCGGCACTGGACATACTGGGGCTTCCTGGAGCAAGTCTTGTCTTAGCAACAAAGCGAGTTCATCATGAACACATCTGGTGCAGGGTCGGGAAGGGTGCGACATTCCTTGCGTGGGGGCCGTTGGCATGCACAGGGCCCCTCCTGAATTGCCGCGGCACTCCCCTGGGCGCCCATCTCCGTCTCAGAGCCACCTCTGCCATGCTGTGGGTCTCGGGGCCACGCTGGTCCCGCAGCGCGACTGGCAGGTGACCACGCCTCCCCTGATCTTCCCCCAGCAGGAGCGCTCGGTTCTCTGCAAGCAGCCTGTCCCCACACCTGAATCTTAAAACAAGTGCTCAGTTCAGTGACTCAGTCGTTTCCGACTCTCTGCGACTTTATGAACCACAGCACACCAGGCCTCCCTGTCCATCACCACCTCCCGGAGTCCACCCAAACCCATGTCCCTTGAGTCGGTGATGCCATCCAACCATCTCATCCTCTGTTGTCCCCTTCTCCTCCTGCCTTCAATCTTTCCCAACATCAGGGTTTTTTCACCTGAGTCAGCTCTTCTCATCAGGTGGCCAAAGTATGGAGCTTCAGCTTCAACATCAGTCCTTCCAATGAACACCCAGGACTGATTTCCTTTAGGATGGACTAGTTGGATCTCCTTGCAGTCCAAGGGACTCTCAAGAGTCTTCTCCACAGTTCAAAGGCATCGATTCTTTAGCGCTCTGCTTTCTTTATAGTTCAACTCTCACATCCATACATGACTACTGGAAAAACCATAGCTTTGACTAGGCAGATCTTTGTTGACAAAGTAATGTCTCTGTTTTTTAGTATGCTGTCTAGGTTGCTCATGACTTTTCTTCCAAGGAGTAAGCGTCTTAATTTCATGGCTGCAGTCACCATATGCAGTGATTTTGGAGCCCCTCAAAATAAAGCCAGTCACTGTTTCCTCATCCAGAACAAGTGCTGGGATTGCATAAAGATATTCTTCCTTATAACACAGGGACCCCAGGGAGCCCTGAGAGCGGGTGGCACATTCTGGGTCGTGCCTTCAGGAGTTTGGAGACACCGTGGCCACGTCTTGCAGCTTCCCACTGTGACTCAGCTCTGAAACCGCTCATACCCTCTGGACTCCCCCTGTTTCCATACAGTGCCCAGGTCTGGCAGCCTGTTGGGTCTGGGGTCTGACCTCTCTTCTTTTTTGTTGTTTTTGGCCAGACTGTGCAGCACACAGGATCTTATTTCCCCGACAAGGGATTGAACTCAAGCCCCTTTAGTGGAAGCTCCAAGTCTTGACCACTGGACTGCCAGAGAAGGCCCTGACTGCTCTTCTTTATCTAAGGCAGCCTTTCTGGATTCTTCCTCCAGCAGCCTCCTCTTCTATATTATTCGTGTTTGTGTTCAGTCGTGTCTGACTCTTTGTGACCCCATGGACTGTAGACTGCCCAGCTCCTCTGTCCATGGGATTTCCCAGGCAAGAGTACTGGAGTGGGTTGCCATTTCCTCCTCCAGGGGAGGGATCAAACCCAAGTCTGCTGTGCCTCCTGCACTGCAAGTGGATTCTTTGTCTGCTGAGTCATTGGAGAAACTAATCTTGTGTTTCGATTTCATTTCATCTTCTCCCCACCCCCTCGTTTTTGTCAGGTTTTATCTTGTCTTTAAAAAAAAAGAAAAAACAAACCTGATAAATATTGACATCCAAAAGAGTCATCTTGAACTGTGGTGTGGAGACGACTCTTGGGAGTCCCTCAGACTGCAAGGAGATCCAACCAGTCCATCCTAAAAGAAATAAGTCCTGAATATTCATTGGAAGGACTGATGCTGAAGCTGAAACTCGAGCACTTTGGCCACCTGATGCGAAGAACTGACTCATCTGAAAAGACCCTGATGCTGGGAAAGACTGAAGGCGGGAGGAGAAGGGGCCGACAGAGGATGAGATGGTTGGATGGCATCACCAACTCCATGGACATGAGTTTGAGTTGGTGATGGACGGGGAGGCCTGGCATGCTGCCGTCCACAGGGTTGCAAAGGGTCGGACACAGCTGGGTGCCTGCAGTGATGCTGCCTGAACTGAAGAGCCATCTGGCTTCTGAAATATGTTTTCTTCTGGAGCAAAGTTTTTAAAAGATTGGACTTTGCCTCGGAGATTCCTTTCATAATTTTTTATGGCTGTAGAATTTTTACATTTTTTGCTTGCATATAACTTAAAACTCCATCCTGGCTTGAATATGAACACTTTCCTGTAAGCTTCAAAAGCTCCCAGGGACGTCCCTGGCACTCCAGTGGTTAAGACTCCATACTTCCAGTGCAAGGGGGGCAGGTTCAAGCCCTGGTTAAGGAACTAAGATCCCCACATGCTGTGTGGGGCTCCATGTGGCAGGGTGGCTGTAAAACAGAAAGGAGTTTGGCTCTCATCTTTAGAGTGTACATAGATCACTTAGGGAACCTATTAAAAGTGGAGATTGCTACACACACACACACACACACACACACACACACACACACCTTCCTAACTTGCTCAGGTCTGGATTCAGGAAGCCTGGATTTGCCTCTAAAAACAATTCCCCAGATGATTCTGATGCTGGGGTCCCCTAGCCACAGAGAGCAAGGCCATGAGCAAGCTATTACAAGCTAACACTTACAAGCTACTCAGTTCAGTTCAGTCACTCAGTCGTGTCCAGCTCTTTGCAACTCCATGGACTGCAGCACTCCAGGCTTCCCTGTCCATCACCAACTCCTGGAGCTTGCTCAAACTCAAGTCTATCGAGTCGGTGATGCCATCCAACCATCTCATCCTGTTGTCCCCTTCTCCTCCCGCCTTCAACCTTTCCCAGCATCAGGGTCTTTTCCAATGAATCAGTTCTTTGCATCAGGTGGCCAAAGTATTGGAGCTTCAGCTTCAGCATCAGTCCTTCCTAAGAATATTCGGGACTGATTTCCTTTAGGATGGACTGGTTTGGTCTCCTTCCAGTCCAAGGGACTCTCAAAATTCTTCTCCAGCACCACAGTCAAAAGCATCCATTCTTCAGCACTTAGCTCTCTTTACAGGCCAACTCTCAAATCCATACTCGACTACTGGAAAAAAACCATAGCTTTGACTAGACAGACCTTTGTTGGCAAAGTAATGTCTCTGCTTTTGAATATGGTGTCTAGGTTTGTCATAGCTTTTCTTCCAGGGAGCAAGGGCCTTTAAATTTCATAGCTGCAGTCACCAACTGCAGTGATTTGGGAGCCCAAGAAAATAAAATCTCTCACTATTTCCATTGTTTCCCCATCAACTTGCCATGAAGTGATGGGGCTGGATGCCATGATCTTTGTTTTATGAATGTTAAGTTTTAAGCCAGCTTTTTCACTTTCCTCTTTCACTTTCATCAAGAGGCTCTCTAGTTCTTCTCTTTCTGCCATAAGGGTGATGTCATCTGCATATCTGAGGTTGTTGATATTTTTCAAATTATTTGTTAGGGTGATGACATGGGGTTAAAGTAGGGTGGAATGGGGGAAGGGGAGATTAGGGCACCGCCTTGGGGATCCACCTGTGCACCACATTCTCTCCTTCCACCCACTTGAGATGTCCCACAGGCTCCACTCGGGCCCCACACCTATTTTCTCAGGAGCCAGAGACCAAATGGTCAGAATGCTGTGTTGATGTGTCGGCCTCAAAACCACAGCCTGTCCACTCTCCTCTGTCTGATGATGACTCAACTCTACACTCTTGTCCCCCCAGCAATGTGTTCAGCCTGATCCCCAGAAGAGAGACAGAAGAGTCTCAAAGGTAATGGATGGGTCTTCAAAGTCAAGGTGGTTCCTTTTAGAAAGATCTAGAACAGAAATAAAAATAGAATACGCAGTGAATTGAAGGTCCTTATAATGAAAGAGGCACTCAGTTCCTGGCTGAGTCCGAGTTCCTCTCTCTACCATGTTTTCTCAAACCTAAAAAACTACAAAGACAGAATCCTGTTTTCTGTTGGAGAGGACCCCTTAATGGTTGGCAGCAGCTCCAGGCCCAGGTTTGGGGACAAGTAGTGACCAGTGTTCAATTCAGTTGCTCAGTCACATCAGACTCTTTGCGACCTCATGAACCTCAGCACGCCAGGCCTCCTTGTCCATCACCAACTGCCTGAATCTACCCAAACCCATGTCCATCGAGTCAGTGATGCCATCCAGCCATCTCATTCTCTGTCATCCCCTTGTCCTCCTTCCCCCAATCCC
>SJYC01058537.1:0-32761 GCA_006408675.1 Madoqua kirkii | reverse complement strand
GGAGGGGCGGGGCTGGCAGGGAGGGCGGGGCTGTGGGAAGGGGACGCGGCCCTAGCCTTTCCTGGTTAGTGCCCTCCCCTCTTGAAGGGGCGCTTCGTTGCTTAGTTAGCGAGGCAGTCCTTTTTCCTGAAGTGACTGGGAACCTGTTCCCTCTGCAGCCAGGATGAAAACGGCGTGGTTCTGCAGAGGATGCTGCTGGAGAAGAAGGAGTCCAGGTAGGGCGGAAGCTGGGCTCCCAGGGCTGAGGGGTCCGTTGCCAGAGCTCCCCTTTGGATCGCAGGGCCGACCTGGGCGTCCATGGCTCCTCCCCTCTGGAGCGGGGCTCTCCCCAGGCTGGTTTGTCACCATCTGGCGTGGCATCGCTTCGGGCAGACTCAGGCACCCAGACACGGCCATGGTGTCCGAGGTGTCTTCGCCCTCCTTCCCGCGCCCGGTCCCCTCACCTGCCCACACAGCCGAGCTCTGCAGCCATGGGGAGCCCTCCTCAGTAGGGGCCGCGACGTGACGGCCCTCAGGATTCCCGGCCGGGCCGCACAGCAGTGCTTCTCCCAGCGCCGTCAGCTCTGAGCGCTCTTTTCCTCCCTCAGTGAAGGTGACGGCCACCTGGACACCTGCAGGATACCTGAGGTACCCAGGTACTGTGGGCCACGCCTTTGGTGCTGTCTCCCCGCTCCACTGTCCCCTCACACCCCCTTTGAGTCTGATTGTGAGATTTATCAGGAGGGAGGGAGCAAGGGAAGCCGGGAGGAGGGTACCGAGGGCCGCTAGAGAATGGGAGCAGGCGTCAGATGGTGGGGTCACAGGTGAGCCCCCGTGACCTCGGCCTCTCGGCTCTCCCAGCTCAGCGGTCTTACCCAGGGTAGACTAGCTAGCTGTAGCTTCTAAGCCCTCAGCTCTGTTGAAAACTGACAGGGTTGCCAGGGAGGGTACGGAGGGTGGAGCCAGCAGGAGAGCGGAGGGGGTGGTGAGGTGGCTCCAGGCGGGATGCACCCAGTGGACGGGTGGGAGAGGCCACCCTGTGCTCCCCACTCCTGAGTAAAGCAGGGCACCAAGACCTTCCTCATACGAGTTAGACCACAGGGAGGACTTCCGAAGCACAGGAGGGTCTCTAACCTCAGCTGAGGATGAGACAGGGAAGAGCCTCCTAGCCCATTCTCACATTTCCACCCCACCAGTTTCTCTGTCTGTTTATCCCTACGGAAGCCCCTGACACCCCTAGGCTGGGGGAGGGGTGGGAGGTGGCTGGATGAAGGAAGAAGGGAGGATGGAAGGAAGGAAGCGCCTGTGGCTGAGTGCCGCCTCCTGGCAGAGCTGCCCACTGAACCGGGCAGAGGCCCGTGGCAGCTCTGGCGTTGGTGATGTGAGTGTCTGCTCACGCATGTCTTGTCCACAGGTTGCTTTACCCCAAGGCTCAGCTGCTCAAGCCCCCGTAAGTAGACAGAGTTTCTGCCGCGGCTGCAACCGGTGGGTTCCCTGCCACCGGCTGCCTTCTGGTTGTCTCTCTCTCGCTTCGCTCCCTGGTTCCAGTCTTTTTTTTTGCCCTTTTCCTTTCCTTTCTGTCTGTGCTATGGGAGGCTGGGCTAGTTTTCAGTGAGTTTGGTACAAACTGAAGGACCGATGGAAGGTGCCTCTAATTTGTGGTCACCGGGAGCTGTGCAGAGGTCCACACCAGGCATGGAACCTTCTCTTGTTTCTTCTCGGGGAAGGAAGCTGGGGTCTGGGCTGGGTTATCCCTGAGGCCTTTCCATGAGCATCAGTGTCTGAGGGCTGATGGTTCCAGCTTGCCTTCACACACAAGCGTCTGTCTCCTAATCCGGGCCTCCTGGCCTGTGCCCACACCTCCTGCTTCCACTGCCCGAGAGAGTGCCGGCAGCCTGTCACCGAGGCACTAGATCCTCGAGCTTCGGGACAGGAAGTCGCCCAGAGACCGCTTTCATCAGCCCCGTTTATGGGCACGGAAACTGAGGCTCAGAGAAGTGAAGGAGGTTGCTTGAGGCCCCTGTAGGGGTGAGCGATGTTGGCGAGAAGCTGAGGCAGCCTCTCATTTTTCTTGGACTGCCTGTTTATTTCAAGCTTATGATTCTCTTTTATACTTTAACAAAAGCATTAGGTCAGAGGTTTGATATTTTTAGTTCGCATTGACCCAGATTTATTTCTCTCCAAAAATCATTGTTGCCCCTCAAAAGGAGTTCCTTCCTCAGCGATTCTCTCATCTATTTCTCATGTAAGAAGTAACTCATGCTAATGTCTGGGCTGCATACCACATTCCTCAGTTTAATTCTTATCTTTCTAAGTCCTGTTTGCCCCTAGTATCCTAAGCTCATTATTTCTTAGAAAGGGCTTCTAGCTAATAATCTCTCTAAAGTCCCTACTTTCTATAAGCTATAGTAGAATATGCTAACATTACCGCAATCCTTAAATCTTTTGCTTCTAACTGTTTTAATTATTCCTAAGCCCCAAATTCAGCAAACTCCTTTGCCATAAGCACTTTTCTCACAAATGGGCTTCAGATAGCAGTCCCTCCCATGGCCTCAGCTGCGGCCTGCCCGCTCACCCTGAAACAATTTTTTGTAAAAGTCCTTGAACAAATGTCAGTGATTAACTTTATGAATTATTCTCTGAGCACAGCTGCAGAAGGCTCTATGCCTTCTCATGCTCCTCTCAAAAACAATAAGCACCTTAATATTCTCTTCAGTCAACTCAGCCAAGGAAAAGAAAAAACAAGTCAGAATCACAAAGCCTAACTCCTTCACTCCGGGTCCATGCCTGTGGAACAAAGGGAGGGGGTTTAGGGCTGTGCCTCCATTTTGTCAGTAATGCCTAACACGGCTCCCGACACCCTTCGGCTGGCGAGGGACAGGTCAGGATGTAAGCTGAGTGGCCTCTGGCACATCCTGCCACGTCCCTGCCAGGGGACCCGGAGGTGCTCACTGTCATTTCTGAAACCCACAGACACACCTCCTTGAACTTCCAGAGCCGCCAGCCACGTGTGGCCTTGAACGCTTGAGACAGGACTGCTGCAGGATGCGCTGTGCTACCAGCGTGAGATGCTCAGGGGACTGCAGACACCCAGCACATGAAAAGGGCGCTAGGAGTGGGGATTAGCATAGGCACACTACGGGGCATAAAACAGGTGGACAGCAGGCCCCACTGGATAGCCCAGGGGCTCTTCTCAATATCTTGCCATATCCTATATGGGAAAAGAACTTGAAAAAGAATATACATGTATAGATGCATACCGGAACCACTTTGCTGTACACTTGAAACTAACGCAGCATTGTCAATTAACTATACTTCAGTAAATATGTCAGTTACATACTGAAATGATAATATTCTGGCCATGTTGGGTTGCACAAAGTCTATCATATGAACAGTCGTTTTGCCTGGTTCCTTTTACTTTTCTGTGACTCCCAGACAATTTTTAGTGGCATATATTTCCGGGGGTCAGCACACATCTGGAGGGGCAGGTTGGCATGAACCTTTTTGGTGGGTCCTGGCAGGGTGATGAGGGAGTGAGTGAACACTGGTGAAATAGGAGTCAGGGGAAGGTGAAAGGGGTCCCTGCCGGCTGGAGAACAGAGAAGGCGCAGAGATCACAGGACACGAAAGCCCCTGCGAGGGAGGGGGCTTGAAACTCAGCTCTGTCTCTGAAAGAAAACCTTGTTCTGTCTACTCAAGCAAGCCTGTAGGGTGCCCACCCCAGGTGGTTCTGACACTCCCTGCAGTCAGCACAGGCGCCGCAGGTGGACGGGCAGCCTCGCAGCCTGCCCCCACTCAGACCCTTGCTGCAAGTTCCAGATTGTCATCTGAGCTTTTGACCGACAGGCTATAAATCATTCCTCACCGCCCACTCCTGGGGTTTGATGTTTTGCTGGAATGCTCCCAGAACGCAAGACTTTACTTACTAGATTCTTGGCTTGTTATAAAGGCTGCAGCCCAGAGACAGTCAGATGAAGAGGTAAATCGGGCAGGGTGGGGCAGGGACGGGGCGCCCAGGCCCTGCCCAGAGCGCCTCCCTCCCAGCACCTCCCTGTGTTCACCAACCTGGAAGCGCCCTGAGCGCCACAGTGAAGGGGCATTTATGGGCTTCCTCTCACTGGCGCGACTGACTGTTGACTTGACCTCCAGTCCCTCTCCCTTCCCAGGAGGAAGTGACCATCAGTTCAGTTCAGTGCGGTCGCTCAGTCATGTGACCCCGTGGGCTGCAGCACGCCAGGCCTCCCTGTCCGTCACTAACTCCCGGAGTTCACTCAAAGTCATGTCCATAGAGTCAGTGATGCCATCCAGCCATCTCATCCTCTGTCGTCACCTTTACCTCCCGCCTACACTCTTTCTCAGCCTCAAGGTCTTTTCCAGTGAGTCAGCTCTTTGCAGCAGGTGGCCAAAGTATTGGAGTTTCAGCTTCAACATCAGTCCTTCCAGTGAATATTCAGGACTGATCTCCTTTAGGATGGACTAGTTAGATCTGTTTGCAGTCCAAGGGACTCTCTAGAGTCTTCTCCAACACCACAGTTTAAAGGCATCAATTCTTTAGCACTCAGCTTTCTTTATAGTCCAACTCTCACATCCATACATGACCACAGGAAAAACCATAGCCTTGACTAGAGGGACCTCTGTTGGCAAAGTAATGTCTCTGCTTTTGAATATGCTGTCTGGGTTGGTCATAACTTTCCTTCCAAGGAGTAAGCGTCTTTTCATTTCATGGCTGCAGTCACCATCTGCAGTGATTTTGGAGCCCCACCCAAAATAAAGTCTGACACTGTTTCCATTGTTTCTCCATCTATTTGCCATGAAGTGATGAGACCAGACGCCATGACCTTTGTTTTCTGAATGTTGAGCTTAGGAAGTGATGTGAGGCAGAAAGTTCTAAGTTCCAAGTTTCTAATCCTAGCCTGGTCTTTCTGGTGACCAGCCCCTATCCTGAACTACCCCCAAGCCCACCCAGAGTCACCTCATCAGAACAAAAGATGCTTCTACAATCCAGGACCTCGCAAGGGTCCTAGAAGCCTAGTGCCAGGTAAAGGGAGGTCTGTGGCAGAGGCCAAATGTCTATTTCTTGTTATGGCGAAGTCCCCACGTGCTGATACAGGGCTTAGTGCTTGCCCTCCCTCGAGACTGTGCTCCTCCTGGAAACAGGGGCCCTCACCAAAGGACGTCTCGGGGATCTAGCACGTGGCTGGTTCTCAGGAGGTGCGCTAAGTTAGGGCAGTGAAGGGATGGGAGTGCTGCGTCCTCAGTGCTGACTTATGCTGCCAAAGCACTGGGTTGGGGGCCGGAGTCCCATCTGCTCCCAGCTCTGCAGCTTTGGACAAATCCTTCTCTGGGGCCCACATCCCTGTGACTCGCTCTCACGTGCTGTGACTCATCTCCCCAGGAGAGTGGACGTGCTGGTCATGACCCCCTGGTTTGCTCCCATCATCTGGGACGGGACCTTCGACTCTGCCATCTTGGATGCACAATTCAGAGACACCACCATTGGGCTGACCGTGTTCGCCATCAAAAAGTAAGTGATGGACGCTCACCCAGGGTGAGCCAGGGAGCCGGCCTGAGCTGCCGGGCAGCACTCCGCTCTGTTTTCCAGGACAAGGTGCTCAGCTCACAGGGTGGGTGGGCGTGTGGAGGCACCAGTGACTTTGGGTGTAGGTCATGGGCTGGGTTGTGCAGGGGTCACCGGGCAGTCATATATGTGTATATATATGTGCGTGTGCGCCGTGATAGCACGCAGTGACACGTGTGCGTGCGAGCTAACTCACTTCAGTGTGTCCAGCTGTTTCTGACCCTCTGGACGGTAGCCCCCCAGGCTCCTCTGTCCATGGGATTCTCCAGGCAAGAATGCTGGAGTGGTTGCCATTTCCTCCTCCAGGGGATCTTCCTGTCTCTTATTTCTCCTGCATCGGCAGGCAGGTTCTTCACCACTGGCATCATCTGGGAGCCCCTGCTCAAAATAGCAGTCCCACAGCTGAGAGTCACCACCCCAGAGGTTACTGTCAGCTTTTAGAGGCGGGCAGCTCACTTCACCATGTCCAGTACCAGCCACCGTGCCAGGGGGTCAACCCCACCACAGCCCAGACGCTGGTGCTCCGTCACCCCAGTCTGTCACCCTGGGGGGCCAACCGTCTGCAGCTGTCTTCTCCCCACTTGCAGGTCAGCTCCCCGCTCTGTGGATCGTTTCTCTTGCTGTGCAGAAGTTTTCAGTTTGCTGTAGCGGCGCGCGTTTATTTTCTGTTACTCGTGGTTTAGGTGTCACGTCCAATAACTCACTGCAAAGATCAACGTGCAAGAGCTCCCCACTGTCTTCAGATAAGTATCTTGTGATCTCGGGCTTACATGTCAGTCTTCAATCCAGTTCAAGCTCATCTTTCTGAGCACGTAAGACAGAGGCCTGTTTTCATTTTTCTGTGTGCCAATGTTCAATTCTCCCACGCGCTGTGACTAAGAGCCAGCATGAGGTGGTGAATATCCAGAGTGCTGCATCTCAGACCTTGAGCAGCCATATACGTACATATTTAAAAAAGAAGATTGTGTGAGTGTAAAAAAATGTGTCAGATGGTAATGTGAGCTCTAAAAAAATCACCAAGTTTGGGCAACGGGAATAGAGAGTAATTTGTTTTCATGTTTATTTGCTCCTTTTTAATTATTTTCACTGGAAGGATAATTGCTTTACAGAATTTTGTCGTTTTCTGCCAAACCTCAGCGTGAACCGGCCGTAGGAATGCATCTCTCCCCTGTTTGGAGCCTCCCTCCCATCCCGCCCCTCTAGGCTGACACAGAGCCCCTGTCTGAGTTTCCTGAGGCATAGAGCGAATTCCTGTTGGCGCCCTCTTCCATATGGTGGTGCAGGTTTCCCCGTTACTCTGTCCATGCGTCTCACCCTCTCCCCTTGTCCGTAAGCCTGTTCGTTTCTCCACTGCCGTCCTGTAAATAAGTTCTTCAGTACCATTTTTCTAGATTCTGTATATATGCGTTAGAACACGATATTTCTCTTTCTCTTCCTGACTTGCTTCACTCTGTGTATAGGCTCTAGGTTCCTCCACCTCATTAGAACTGACTCAGATGCGTTCCTTTCTGTGGCTGAGTAACATTCCATCCTCGCCCTTCTTGCTGAGCTGTAATTGGCACGTGGTCAGATGGACACGTTCAAGTGCACAGCCTGCTGGGCCTTTACATTTGGTTGCTCTGGTGTAAGTGCCAGGAGCTCAGGGGCGTGTCCAGTCTGGGCATCAGTCAGAGGATGGAACGCCCCTCTAGGGTGGGCACTGCAGGGGAAGGGTTCCAGGCAGAAGAAGGTGCAGAGGCCTGAAGGAGGATGGATGGCACGTGTCAGGATATCAAGGAGCTGGTCTGCCCTGAGGGAGGAGAGAGAAGACAAAGGCAGAGCAGATCTCGTAGGGCCTGGTAGACCACTGCAGGATCTTGCTTGTTTTTGTTTGTTTGTTTGTTTGTTTGTTTTTAAGACAAAAAGCCGTTTATTTATTTTTAAAAGCCCAATGGTATTTTTCTGAAAATATCTATTTGTTTGGCTGCGTCGGGTCCGAGCTGTGGCACGCACGCTGCTTGCTTTGGTAGGTGGGCTCCAGAGTGCTCGGGCTGAGTGGCATGTGGCATCTTAGCTCCCCAGGCAGGGATCAAACCTGTGGGCCCTTCACTGGATGGAGGATTTCTCCCCACTGGACCACTAGGGAAGTCCCAGAAGCCGCTTATTCTATACCTAGCAGTCGGTAGCTCTTGGCCCCACCCCTGCGCTGCCCTCCCCTCCCCACTCTGCCCACTCGTGAGCACCAGCCTGCTGTGTGTATCTGAGAGTCTGTCTCTGTTGTCTTAGATTCATTTGTTTGCTTTATTTACATTGGACATCACAGGGAATGTTGTTGTTGTTCGGTTTCCAAGTCTTGCCCGACTCTCGGTGACCCCGTGGACCGCAGCACACCAGGCTTCCCTGTCCTTCACTGTCTCCTAGAGCTTACTCAAACACATGCCCATTGAGTCGGTGATGCCACCCAACCATCTCATCCTCTGTTGTCCCCTTCTCCTCCTGCCTTCAGTCTTTCCCAGCATCAGAGTCTTTTCCAATGAGTCAGCTCTTCGTATCAGGTGGCCAAAGGATTGGAGCTTCAGCATCAGTCCTTCCAATGAATATTCAGAGTTGATTTCCTTCAGGATTGATTGGTTTGATCGCCTTGCAGTCCAAGGGACTCTCAAGAATCTTCTCCAACACCACAGTTCAAAAGCATCAGTCCTTCTTCGGTGCTGAGCCTTCTTTATGGTCCAATTGTATAGCTGATATTTTACAATACCTTTAAAAGGAGTATAATCTATATAAATGTGGATTGGCTATTTTGTACTCCCGAAACTAATATAATACTGTAAATCAACTATACCTCAATTAAAAAAAAAAGAAGACAAGAAGCCATTGGATGGTCCTGAGCTGGAGACAGCCGTCATTTGGTTACTATCCGTCATTTGAATTTTTGCCAAACTTGTGGATTAATCAAATATCTTATGGTTGGGAACATTTGCTCAACACCAAATAATCTGAACCCCTCCTCTTCCGAGCCAGTCAGGGTCTGTTACTGTTGCGTTTAGCTACTGGAATGGCAATGGTTTTGTTTCCGATTTTTAATTTTGGTGAAATGCACAGGGCTTTCCAGGCCATGCAGTGGTTGAGAATCCGCTTATCAATGCAGGAGCCTCGAGGGACTCCGGTTTGATCCCTGCATTGGGAAGATCCCTTGGAGCAGGAAATGGCAACCCACTCCAGTATTCTCACCTGGAAAATTCCATGGACAGAGGTGCCTGGTGGGCTACAGTCCATGGGCTCACAAACAGTCACGGCACCACTGAGCACACACAATTCACAAAAGGCACATAGTACAAAATTTACCAGCTTAATAACTTTTGGGCGTACACTTCAGCACACATTTCAGTGTATACACTGAAGATGTGGTACCGCCACCAGAATGGTTCTCATCTTGCAAAACTAAAATTTCTGTGCCCATTAAACACTCGCTCCTGGTTCCCCACTCCCTCAGTGTCTAGCAGCCACGGTTCTATTTCTGTGCCTAAGACACAGAATTCCACATGGACTCATACAGTACATGACTTTCTGTGATTGGCTTATTTAACATTTCACTTCGCGTAAGGTCCTCAAAGTATGGCTAAGGTTTCACAAACTGTTTTTGCCCAAGGGGCTTCTTCTGCCGGCGTTTGATTCTAACACCCACTCTCTCCTTCGTGTTGGATTTAGATACGTGGTCTTCCTGCGGCTCTTCCTGGAGACTGCGGAGAAGTACTTCATGGTGGGACACAAGGTCACCTACTACGTCTTCACCGACCGGCCGGCAGACGTGCCCCAGGTCGCCCTCCGGGAAGGGAGGCAGGTGGTGGTCCTCCACGTCGGGAGCTACCGACGCTGGCAGGACATCTCCATGCACCGGATGGAGATGATCAGCAACTCCTCACGGCAGCGCTTCCTCCACGAGGTGGACTACCTGGTGTGCCTGGACGTGGACATGAAGTTCAGCGACCACGTGGGCGTGGAGATCCTGGCACCGCTCTTCGGGACCCTGCACCCCGGGTTCTACGCCGCCGACCGCCAGTCCTTCACCTACGAGCGCCGGCCCTCGTCTCGAGCCTACATCCCGAGAGACGAGGGCGATTTCTACTACGCGGGAGGCTTTTTCGGGGGGTCGGTCCCTGAGGTTTACCGGCTCACCACGGCCTGTCACCAGGCCATGACGGCCGACCAGGCCCGGGGCATCGAGGCCGTGTGGCACGACGAGAGCCACCTGAACCGGTACCTGCTGTCGCACAAGCCCAGCAAGGTGCTGTCCCCCGAGTACCTGTGGGACGAGCGGATGCTGCAGAGGCCGCCCCTGCTCCGGAAGCTGCGCTACGTGGCCGTGCCCAAGAACCACGCGGAGATTCGGAACCGATGAGAACGCGCTTGCCGAGAAGGTCCGCGGGTATCAGGCTGCAGCGCCCGTCAGCGGTTCTGCCCTCTTGGTGAGGGGTTGGCCAAAGGTCTGATGGAACCACTGAGAACGCACTTTCCAAGAAAGTCCGTGGGACTTGGGCTGCACCTCTTGTGGGTGGTTCCACCGTCTCGGTAAGGGATTGGCCAAGGGCTTGATGACGCGGGTGAAGCCATCGGCTTCCTTCATCTTCTGGAGGGAACTCCACTCGGCAGACAGAGCCGGCCCTGCAGCCTTCCTTCCCTCCTCATCCGCCTTCTCTTTCAATGTGACTCGTCCTCCAAGGGCCTGACAAGGTCACCTTCCTGGGACGCTTCCTTTGGTTCTCTCTTCTTCCAGTGGTTGAAGGGAATTTCTCCTTCCTCTGAGAAAACAACGGAAAGAACTGTATTTCCATAAAGCACTAAGGATATACCTTTGGCAGTGTCTGCCTTTCTGCCTACCTTACCCGTTGGTCCTGCCCATTATAATGTGAGATCCTGAGGGTGGAGTTCAAGATGTCTTCATCTTTCTCTCCATCCGCACATACTTCAGTGCCGATGCCCAGGGACTTTCAAAACTGTTTGCACTTAAATTTCAAGAAGGGACTTCCCTGGTACGCATCCAGTGGTTAAGAGGCTGCCTACCGATGCTGTGGACACAAGCTGGATCCCTGATCCGGAAGCTAAGATCCCACATGCTGTGGGGCCACGGCTACTGAGCTGGCACTAGGGCCAACAAGAGGGGCCGCCTAAAGGAGTATCCCCTACCTGCTGCAACTAGAGAAGAGCCCAGAGATCATGTGCAGCAAGGAGGCGGCTGAGTGCCGCAGCGAAGACCCAGTGCAGTCAGAAATGAATCAGTGAATCGAAAACATAAATTAATTTAAAAATTAAAAGTAAATGCATAAATTTAAGGAGCTCTTTGCTTTGCATTTTCTCCCCCCCCCCCAAACTTTATTTACATTTTTTATTTTGTCTTGGGGAATAGCAGATTAACAATGTTGTAGTTTCAGGAGAAAAGGAAGGGACTCGGGGGTACATACACATGTATCCGTTCTCCCCCAGACCCTCCTCCCATCCAGGCTGGCACACAACACTGACGTAGAGCAACTCTTTTTTTTCTTAACTAATTTTTTGGGGGGGACAGTGCTGTACTTTGCTGCTTGCAAGATCTTAGCTCCCCATCAGGGCTTGAATCCAATTCCTCTGCAGTGAAAGTTTAGAGTCCTAACTTCTGGGCCACCAGGGAATTCCCCACACGTCAGGGGCTCTTGAAAGCCTAGCTCGGCGTGCCTGTGGCGGGGGAGGCCCAGCCTGGAAGCACCTCCGGCTCCGGCTTGCCTGTGTCGGCAGCTTGTTGCTTTGGGTTGTCTGTCCTTTTCTTATTGATCCGTAGGTGTCTGTTAGTATTTTGGATGTTAGCGCTTCTAGGAGGCACAGGTTAAAAGTAGCTTCTTCCAGTTTTTAGGTTGCCATTTCAACTCTTTTAATGGAGGTAAATTTGAGAAATCATCCCCTGCTTTGAAATCACCCAAATAGCCTTCTACTTATTCTCTGAAAGCTTTTATGTTCTTGCCTCATACATAGGTCTTTGAAAGTGAAAGTCACTCAGTCGTGTCTGACTCTTTGCAATCCCATGATGGAATTATCCAGGCCAGAATACTGGAGTGGGTAGCCTTTCCCTTCTCCAGGAGATCTTCCCAACCCAGGGATCAAACCCAGGTCTCCCGCATTGCAGGCAAACCCTTTACCAGCTGAGCCACCAAGGAAGACCTAAGATTAAAGACTTAGGGCCTAATCTCCTGGAATTGACTGAGTGTGTTCTTAATGTAAGGGCCCATTTTAACTTTTCTTCCTCTGGGTAATCATTATCTGAACACCACTTATTGAAAATGTGTTTGAAAACTTATTGAAAAGCTCTCTTCCCTACTGATCTGTAGTATCATTGGTCACAGGATATCAAGTGTCCGTATGTATGTTTGGGAGGCTCTCTAGTCTGTGTGTCCCTGGTCTGTTTGTCTGTCCTTATCATCTTAGTCACTCTAGGTTTATACGAAGATGTTGGGATCTGACTGGGCAAGTCTTCCCACCTGGTTTCTCAAGAATGTCTTGACTACTCCTGGCCTGTTGCATTTCCATCTAAATTTTAAACTCTTTTGTCAAATTGTACAAAGGAGTCTTCTGGGCTTTTTGAAAAATCAGAATTATGTTGAAGATATCTGGCATTTTTTCGATAATTGGGATATCCCAAAGTAAGAACAAATCTCTCCATTTATTTAGGTCTTCTTTAATATCTTTAAATAATTTCATAGATTTCCCCATGAAAGTCTTCCAAATCTTTTTTTAAAGATTTAAAAATCTTTAAAGACTTCAAGGTTTTTAAAATTTTTCTCAACATTTTATTTTGAAAAATTTTAAGCATACAAAAAATTGTAAGAAATTGTACAGTGAATATTCACATCAATTCAGTTCAGTCGCTCAGTCATGTCTGACTCTTTGCAACCCCATGAATCGCAGCATGCTAGACCTCCCTGTCCATCACCAACTCCCAGAGTTCATTCAGACTCATGTCCATTGAGTTGGTGATGCCATCCAGCCATCTCATTCTCTGTCATCCCTTCTCCTCCTGCCCCCAGTCCCTTCTAGTATCAGAGTCTTTCCCAATGAGTCAGCTCTTTGCATGAGGTGGCCAAAGTACTGGAGTTTCAGCTTTAGCATCAGTCCTTCCAAAGAAATCCCAGGGCTGATCACCGTCAGAATGGACTGGTTGGATGTCCTTACAGTCCAAGGGACTCCAGCACCACAGCTCAGCGGCATCAGTATTCACATACCTATCGCCTAAATGCTACCATTAACGTTTTGCTGTGTACTATGGTGGGCTGCCGCCTCTGGGGTCACACAGAGTCGGACACGACTGAGGTGACTTGGCAGCAGCATGATTGTACCACTCATGTATGCCGTCCATCTGTCTGTCCATGCCTTCATCCACCCATCCACTCAGGAAGATTCATTTCCTGTTTCTTCATGTGTCTACTCATTCTTCATTGTCTCCTAGACACTGTGATCATTTCTGTGGAGTGAGCTTCTTTCAGAGTCTTTGGGAAAAGGTTAACTCTTGATGTAGGAGGCAGGAACTCGGGCGGCTCCAGGTTCCAGGCTCTCCCTCCTCTGTGGTGGGTGGGCCGCAGCTCAATTCTTCGGTTACCCTTCTAGAGTCAGCCCGGTGGCTCGACGTCTACCCTACACAGGACTGGCTCACACAGCAGCCAGGCTTGGCTGAGGCTGCACGCAGGATTCGGGGCTCCTTCCCTCTGGCTGTCTCCTTTCTGGTGCTTTCCCTTGCAGCTTCCGGCTGCTGTGGTCACCCCAGACTTGTCTCCTTGTTCTTCAAACAAGTAAGATGTGAATGTTTTTCTTTATTGAGTTTTGCCTGCATGTTACTGATGGGCTAACAGCTGTAAGTAAAGGAATCTCTCCGACTGTTATCTCTATTTCTCAGTGAAGATTTTCCTTCCAAATCTTCACTTTTCATCACTTTCTAAAGGCTTCAGGTAGTTTTGTAAAAAATGTTTATTTTGGCTAAAGTTTACAGTTATCATGTCCAAGAAGGCAAGTCATCTGTGAACTATTCACCCACTACCGAAAGCAGAACTCCCTGACTTTCTTTCATAGACGTTGCCCGTGGTCAGTAAGTGCCATGCCTAGGCATTTAATGTTCTCATGGCTGTGGTGAATGGTTTTATTCCTGTTACCAGGGTCAGCAAACTTTTTCTGTGAAGGGTCAAATAGTGAATGTTTTAGGGCTTATGGGTCATCCAGCCCCTGTCATAACTAATTTAACTCTGCACTTAGTGCAAAAGCAACCATAAGTACATAAACAAATGAGTGGTTTTATTTCTAAAAACAGGCAGCGGGATGGATTTAGTCCACATGCCATAATCTGCTGGTCCCTGCTATCGCATTTGTCTATTACTGGTGTGCAGTGTATGAGAAAGCTACTTATGAGTATCCAGTGTCTATATCACACATCCAGTTACATTATTAAAATCTTTTAAGGGTCTTAGCAGGCTTTCTTCTGATTGATTCTCTTGATATTCTAGGCAGGCCATCACATCAGCGGTCAATAATAATAAAAATAATAATACCTTTATTTCTTCGAGTAGCCCTGTTGACTTCCTCTTTTTATTCCCTTCTGACACCTGGCCAGCTCTCAGGGTCGTGATAAACAGGAAGACCAGTCCACCCCGTCTGGATCTTGGTGCTCGGAGACCAGCTCATTTAGGGCACGTGGCCACTGAGCTTCTTCTTGCTCCCTGTTCTTGGTTTCCTCTGTTTGGCAACAAGTTGGTAGAAATGTGTCCTCGGGTCAGCTGTTCCCTGGGTGTCCTCCGACAGGAATGCTGGGATTTCTGCAGCCCCCAAACCACTCTTCCCTGGGTTCCACACACATCTCTGCACAGGACATCCACCCAGGTGGTCGTACCATCTCTGGGTGGCCCCACGGTGTGGGCTCCACCAGGAGCTCCTTGGGCAGCAGCCCTCCTGTGGGGTGACTACGTCATGGCCTCACGGGAAAGGGCTTGGTGTCCTGGGCCACTTCCCAAAGCGCTGTGTCCCATGTTCACATCTCTGACCAGGCTGGTTTTATTTCCTCCTTTGGCCCAAAGGTATTCAGAAGAGCAGTTCCCCAGCATTTGGGGGGCGTGGCTTGGTTTCCCTGTGGTGCAGTCCTTCACTTGTTCCTGTCTGGATTCGCTGTATTTTAGCCCAAGCGCTTGTTCAGCAGTTAGTCCTCCCGCTGGTTGGTGTCCTCCCAGGGTGCACACACAGCAGTGTGTCTCTGAAATCAGAATCGTGTAAGGAGCTGCGTGCCCACTTTGGTGACATCCCCTGCTGGCCAGTTGGCAATAAACAGATTTAACTATTTATTCACTGTCCCTGATCTGCTGATTCTGGTGTGTGTGTGTGTGTGTCTGTGTATAAGCCTGAGTTTATTCACTCTCAGTCTACTTATCTCTAAGTTACCATTGTACTTGCTGTTATTCTTTATTTTACTCCCTGCGAGTCTTTATTTTTCTTTCGCTCCTCCTTTTTCCTTTTCCTCGTTCTTGCAGACATCCAGAGCAACACGGAACAGTGACTGTGGGAAGAAATACTCCCCAGGGCTTCCCTGGTGGTTCAGTGGTAAAGAATCTGCCTGCCAATGTGGGAGACTCGGGTTCGATCCCGGATCCGGGCAGATCCCACGTGCAGCAGAGTGACTAAGCCGTGTGCCCAACTGCTGAACCTGGGCTCTCGAGCCCGGGAACCACCACCCCTGAGCCCACGTGCCTCAGCTGTGCAGCCTGCGCGCACAGAGCCTGCGCGCCACAGCAAGAGAGGTCACCACAACGAGAGGTCCACACACCGCAACCAGAGAGTGAGCCCAGCAGACACAAGTAAAGAAAAGCCCGCACGACAACAGACCAGCCATAAACAGGTGGACAGACCAACACATTTTGAAAAAGAAGACTCCCTGTCCCTTCAGGTGTCCCTCTCTGCTTTGCTGCTGCTTAAACAACAGTGAGATTGTTCATCGTCTCTGGAAGGCAGGCATCTGAGATCGAGGTGCTGGTGGGTCGGGTTGGTTGCCTATGAGGCCCCCAGGCAAGTCCTGCCCCCTTCCTCTCCCTGGCTTCTAGTGCCTTGCTGCTGGTCTTTGGGGTTCCTTGGACTGCGGGTGTTGAGCCGCCAGCCACCTCTGCCTTCATCCTCAAGCGGTAGCGCCACTGTGCGCATATCCACCCTTTCTCAAGCAGGAAAGAATTCGTGGACTGTAGCACAGAAAAGTCTTTTATCAAAAATAGCTCAGTGGGGACTTCCCTGCTGGTCCAGTGGCTAAGACTCCATGCAAATACATGGGTTCGATCCCTGGGCAGGGAACTAGATTCTGCATTCTGCAATGAAGATCAAAGACCCTTTGTGCCGCTGCTGACACCTAGGGCAGCCAAATAAATTAATTAATTTAAAAAATAGCTCGATGAACAAATCATCTCCCGAGATTAAAAAAAAAAATCTGAGCATCACCATTTCCTTTATTTTTCATGTGGCTTCCTTTTCCCTCTTTCTTTCCATTATTCTGGTACGTTGAAGTGGGTTCTGAGGTGGCACAAGGTAAAGAATCCACCTGCCAGTACAGGAGACACGTGTTTGATCCCTGGGTCAAGAAGATCTCCAGGAGAAAGAACTGGCAACCCACTCTAATATTCTTGCCTGGTAAATCCCATGGTCAGAGGAGCCTGGCAGGCTATAGTCCACGGGGTCACAAACAAGTCAGACACAGCTTAGCAACTAAACAACACAGCTTGAAGTCCGTTGTCCCAAGGGTCTGTCACGCTCTGATGTGCAAAATGCACATCCCCTTGGTCTAAAATAAAACTGTGATTCAAAACAGCCTCCTCAGACTGCTTTCAACCAAACTGTCACCCACAAGACTTTGCCGTGGGGAAATTCTGGGACTTCCCTGCTGGGGTGCAGGTGGGGGGGCCATGCTTCTCATATTTCTTACTGTAACTGGAGTGTTAGTGGTGATTCATCGTAGGGACCAGAGTTTGTTGTTGTTTCAAGATAACTTCTCTTTATTAAACTTGGAATTCCTTAACTGTAGGTTCCCCTCCCCAACTCAGTGGATTTCGAGTTTTGTCAACTTGTTTTGTGATCTACTGTGATATATAATTTCTCTCTCTCTCATACCATTAGTATAAGTGAATTCCAAAGATTATTTCTGAATTTAATTATCCTCACAAACCTGAAGTAAATTGTACTTGGCCATGGTATATTATTTCAGCATAATGATTTATTATTTATATCATATTCACCAGTAAGATTGATTTGTGGTTCCCTTTTGGAATCTTCCCAGTAAAATTGCTATTGTGATCTATATAGTCTGAACTGAAAGTGTTAGTTGCTCCATCCTGTCCGACTCTTTGTGACCCGTGGACTGTAGACTGCCAGGCTCCTCTGTCCGTGGAATTCTCCAGGCAGGAATACTGAAGCGGGTTGTCATTCCCTTCTCCAGGAGATATTCCTGACCCAGGAATCAAAGCCAGGTCTCCCGCGTTGCAGGCAGAGTCTTTACTGTGTGAGCCACCAGGGGCGCCCTAAGGCGGTCTAGTGGACGAACTGAGAACTCTTCCTTGCCTTTTCAGGCTCAGAGATACCTGAATAATCTTGGATTTTGTATTTGCTTGTATGATGTATGGTGGTAAATATTTGATGAGCTTTTCTATTTCCTTCCAGGTTACAATTCCTTCTGTTGTAATTTATTCAAGTTTTCCACCTCAAGTCAATTTTGATCGTTTATATTTTCATGTGGTTTTGATTTTATGCTTATTTTTTTCCTTTAACTTAACTTTTCTTTTTTTTAGCACCCTTCTTGAGTAGGGTGCTTGGTTACCAGGGTCATTTATTTTGAATGATACTTGTGTCTAAGAAAAGCATATGGTTTCAACTTTCCATTTGAGGACAGCACAAGTTCTGTCTCTGGGGCCTTTACAGCCAGGGTCTGCATTGTCATTCATTTCGAAAGAGAACATTGCATGCAAAAATGAGCACAATAAAGGACAGACACGGCCCAGGACCTCACAGAAGGAGAAGAGTAAGAAGGGGTGGCAAGAACACACAAAACTATAAAACACAGGTCTTAGTGACCGGGAGAGCCATAATGGTGTGTGGTCACTCACGCAGAGCCAGACTTCCTGGAGGGTGAGGTCACGTGGGCCTTAGGAAGCACTGCTTCAAACAAAGAGAGATGAGCCGATGGAATTCCAGCTGAGCTATTTAAACTCCTAAAGGGCGATGCTGTTGAAGTGCTGCACTCAATATGCCAGCAAGTTTGGAAAACTCAGCAGCGGCCACATGCCTTGAAAATGTTCCAACCCCAAAGAAGGGCAATGCCAAAGAATGCTCAAAACACCATACACTTTGAAATAGTCTGATTTTTCTCCTTTGTAGTTTAAAGTTATTTAAAGACTCACTAACGCTTTTTGAGTTGAAGCAGTGAGTCTCGTTTCTTGTCATTACGCCTTAGGTCTTTGTCTCTGGATATAATGTTGTTGTTCACTCCTGTCCGACTCTTTGTGACCCGTGGACTGTAGCCCTCAGGCTCCTCTGTCCATGGGATTCTCCAGGCAAGAATACTGGAGTGGGTTGCCATTTCCTTCTCCAGGGGATCTTACCCAGGGATTGAACCCACATCTCCTGCTTGGCTGGTGATTCTTTATCACCAAGGCAGCTGGGAATCCCTTCCAGATACATAGTTTTCCAGTAAGGACGAAATGAGCAGCACAGCGCTAACTTTGCTGTACTGACGTGTCATTCACTTTTCGTGGGTAATGAAACCCAGGGTGGTTTTTCCTGCCCTTGGACATGGCACACCGCACTGGTGACTGATATCAGACAGCGGCTGCCACGGAGAGAGGGGGCAGTGATTGCCTGGAAAATGGGCTGGAGGGAGATATGGGGGAGTGATGGAAATATTCTCATCCTGTTATAGGCGATTAAAGGGTATATTACAACTGCCAAACATATTTGGGTGTTCAGTGCATGTAAATTATATTGCAATTAAAATACCGGAACAATCCCTGCTTGTCAGTTACAGCATCCCACATATTTGGATTCCATTCGTTTCCCTGGACTTCATAACAAAGTGCTACCAATTGGGTGTCTTAAAACAATGGAGAAGGAAATGGCAACCCACTCCAGTATTCTCGCCTGGGAAGTTCTGTGGACAGAGGAGCCTGGTGAGCTAAAGTCCATGGGATCACAAGAGTCGGACTCGACTTAGTGACTGAGCCACCACCAAAACAACAGAAATTTGTCCTCACAGTTCTGAAGGATAAAGTCTGGAGTCATGGAGTCAGCAGGACTGTGCAAATATAGACACTCACAGTCACTTACGCAGCGTGTGAGCCAGGACCGGTGACCCCTGATCGCACGTGTGTTCCCCACATTGTCCAGCACCATTAGGAGCCACCGGCCAACCTCATTACGCCTGTTAGTTTGACAGAAATGTCCCAGAGGATCAAATGCATGGTCATCCAGAGCTTGCCTCTTATGCAGACGGGGCCGGGGCCCCGGCGGGCTGCTTTGTGCATCCTGCTTGCCCGTCACTTTCACCATCATCACTTCATCACTAATCATGAGAGCATTTCCACCGAATCAGATTCAGGAGCCTTACCAGACATCCCAAAGCCAATCCGTAAACTCGCCCTTAAGGTTCTCTAGAGCCATCCAAGCACAAAGTGTGTGTTAACCTGCGTTCTCTAGACAGACACGCCCAGCAGGATGTGCACACTTATGGACAGAGATTCATTCTTAGGAATCGGGTGACGTGATATTGGAGGCTGGCAAGTCCCAAATCTGCAGGTGGGCCGGCGGGCTGGAGGCCGAGAAGAGCTGGCGCTGCAGCTTGAGCCTGAAGGCATTCCGGGGGCACAGCTCCCGCCTCCTAGGGGCCCTCTGTCTGCTTCCTCAACAGCCTTCAACCAACTGGATGCGGCCCACCCCATTCTGGAGGGTGGTCTTCACTGATGAAGCCTGGAACACGGCAGGGACAGGGAACATGTGCTCAGTGAAGGAAAGAGAGAGTGAAACCACAGAGGCAGGAGTCTCCTCTAGCGGAGCCTTCACTGGGGTGAGGACCGGCACCGGCCCTGGATGCCGGCGTGGAGGCCTTCCAGCTGTCCTTCCAGCTGTCCTTCCAGCTCTGAGCCTCCTTCCCCTGTGCTGTGCTGAACTCCTGGGCCTTCTTCATATGACGCTGCCTATTCCTGGGGGCAGGGCTGCAGGAGGGGCCCCTAAGGAGGGACTCCTGGACCCCGGACCCTGCGGGACCACTGTGAGCTCATGCCTGTCTCTGTGCGACCCTGTGGACTGTAGCCTGCTAGGCTCCTCCGCCCATGAGATTCTCCAGGCAAGAAAACTGGAGTGGGTTGCCATTTCCTCCTCCAGGGTCTTCCCCACCCATGGGCGGAATCCGCCTCTCTTAAAGTCACCTTGGCAGGCGGTTCACGACCCCTAGCACCCCCCGCAGGTGGCTCTTACATTCCAGGCAGCCAGCAAGAGGCCCAACAGGTCATTTCTCAGGTGAGTCTCCCAACAACCCATCAGGCTGGGCCAGTGATTTCCCCATTTCACAGACGGGGCAACTGAGGCTTAGAGCCTTGCCAGGGGCACCAGCTACAAAGAGGCTGAGCTGGAGTTAGGACCCCGCCTCCCCGACTTGGATCATTCCTGATTGCTGTCCCACACTGGGGGCCTCCTGGCACTCCGGGGTCCTGGCTTCCCTGGGGGCCACACCCTCCTAGCCTTGAGCTTCCTGTGAAATCGGGGGTCAGAGCCACGCCTCTGCCTGGGGCTGGCAGTGCCAGCTGGGGAATGGTCTCCAGCCCTGGGCACTGTGGGCTCTCCCAGTACCCAGTCCAGCCTCTCCCCACCAGAGGACAAGGTTCCTCTCTGGGCACCTGGACTAACGGCTCAGGGAACGTCAGAGTCCAGAGGTCCCTCCTGTAACATCTGGATGCAGCTTCAATGTCAGGTGGGCCCCGAGGGGTCTGACAGGCACTGGGTTCAAATCCTGCCTCAGTCATTCTGTAGGGCGCAGAGGGGGCAAGTCTCTCTAAGCCTCAGTTTCCTCATCAGTGAAATGGGGGCAGTAATCCCTCCTGGGCCGGGGCCTGTCCTGCCTCTCGCGGCCGCAGTGACCCACAGGCCCGTGAAGTCCTGGGTATGAGAATGCGTGAGTCCAGCGCAGCCTGGTCGCAGTCCCGGGTCTGCATCCTAGGTGCCTGTGGCGGGACCCGCTCTGAGGCGCGCGCACCGCCGGCCTGCGGGGCGGCCGGGCCTCCTGTCCACAGCCTGCGCGCACACCGGCCCGAGGGCAGCGCGTGCGCGTGACGCCGCCCCGCCGCGCCCACGGAACGCCGCCGGCTCTCCGCGCAGTTGGTCCCGCCAACGGCCCTGCGACCCCCGCGTCTCCCGAGCCCTGGGATCACCCGGCCCACCGAGCCGGCCGCAGGGTGCTGGCGCGGGAGAGGAAAGTCGCGGAACAAGCACCCCCCACCTCTGTCCCGGCAGCCAGACTCCATCCCGGGGCCCAGCCACCGCGTGGCCGCCCGGGGACCTGCAGCCACAGTGGATGCCTACTCCGGAGAGAAAGGACAGGCCGCCCACCCCTCCTCGTCGACGCCCTGTCCTGGCCCCCGGTCTTCCTGGAAGGACCCGTGGAGGGGGAGGGCCCGCCACCTCAGTGGGTGAGGGTTGAGAGGCAGCTCCTGCTGTGAGGGAGCCTTCTGGGTGCTGCGATTTCACCCCACCTTGTAGATGGAGAGCGGCCCCATCAGTCAAGGCCCCGCAGCTCTAAGTGACCGAGGCCGGCTGTGATGGGGACTCGGAACCACTGCTCTTCACCTCCACCGCGCCCGCGCCGACCATCGCGGGCCTCGGCCTGTGTGGACTCCCCCAGCCAGGCCGCCGCCTGAGACCAAGCACTTCGGGTGCCTTCATCTCTCAACCTTTATCCCCTCAAAGCCTTCCAAGGTCAGAGTCGCTGACTCCATCTTCAGTGGAGGAAACTGAGGCTCTGAGAGTCGAGGCAGGAGCTGGCCTGTCACAGGGTCGGTGTTAGGTAAAGATGACCAGGACCCCAGAGGAGTATTTAACAGGCTTTACTGGGGAAGTGCTCCCGGGCGGGGTTCCCAGGCCCGAAGGAGGCAGGTCCAGGAAGTCCGCAACGGACCTCGCTAGAAGTTTGCTTATATCTGCATGCTGCGGGGGATGGCCAGGTTAGCGGAAGGGGGTTTGGATAGGTTGCCGGTTCGCGGCGACGCGGGCTGATCGGTCTTTCTATGTGGCTGGGGCGAGGCGGCTTTGTGCTGTCCTTGGTCCCTGGGATCCGGGAGCCTCCCTCCGTTACGGACTCCCCTGGCGGCAGGAGAGAGGAGGGGCGGCCCATCATGGCCCTCGGGGTCCAACCTTACAGCAGGGACGTGGCCTTGCTATAGGTTTGAACCCAGGTCGTTCTGACCCCAAATCGGTTCCAGGACAGGAGCCTTGGAGACAGCTTGCCTCAGTTTCCCCCTGCGCACAGTGGGGGCTGTGGTGGTCGTCTGCCTCGTCTCAGGGTGGGGCCTGCGCCTGGAGGGTCCACAGGTGGCCTCTTGTCCAGGCGGCCATTCAGCAGAGGCCTGTTCCAGGGACCCGTGAGTGAGGGGACCGCGGCATCCCCTCCCGGTCAGCATGAAGCTCTTGTCCATTTGTGTTCTCATGTCCAGGCTGACACAGGTGATGCAGCGTCGTGCACCTGCCGGAGGGAGAGCAACAACGAGGGGCTGGGTTGCGGTCCCTGAGAGCCAGCACTGGTGTGCCCGGGGCTCCACGGGCGTGCGGGAGCTGAGGGCCGGGTGCGGCTGGAGGCCTCACGGAGGCCAGAGGTCCTGGAGGATGAAGACGGTGTCAACTCCCAGAACCCACGGACGGCGAGAGCAGCGGAGGCCCTGGACTCTGCGGCTGCCCCATGCCAGCACCCCGCACTGGGGGCCTCTCGGCCACTTCTGTGGTGTGGAGGGGCGACTGGTCACCGGAAGGAAGAGCTGTTCAGGGAGGGGGGTGGCGTAATCACCTTGCTTTCCTGGACATCAGGGGCCTCGGGCTCACAGCCCCCGTTGTCGTGACACGCTGCAGAGAGGAGGAGCTGGGCACGAGCTCACGCAGCGCAGGGCGGCGTCCCCACGGCTGAGGTCGGCGCCCCGCCTGAGCTGCTCACGGCCGCGGGTGGAAGCTGGCCCTGGCCCTGGAGTCTGGGGGGGCCTGGTGACTGATAGAGGGGCCGCTCCGCAGGGTCACACCGCTGGGTGAGTGGTGCTCCAGGGTGTCCATGGACACACCCAGGGACCGTGTGGCCTGCACCCAGGAAGGTGCGGGCAGGTGCACAGAGGACAGGGCCTGGGTGGGGGACGGGCGCCGTGCTGGTGGGCAGTGCTCCCCGTAAGTCAGCTGGAGCTAGCCTGGCGGACGGGCTCCAGGGCTGGGCCGGCTCTGCCTCTGGCAGCGGTGCCCAGAGTGCTGCCCGAGCGGGTGGAGATGGGCGTGGCTTAGCTCTGGAGGGGAAGCCAGAGCGCGCTCTGACCCTGGAGCTGGTCCAAGGTGAGAAGGCGCGCGGCTGTGAGTGGGCCAGGTCAGGTCAGCCTGCTGAGCAGCAGGTGTCGTCTTGGCAGCAGACGTTCCAGGCGAAGTGCGCTGGGGTGGTCTGGGCTGTCTTCTTGGGAACGAGGTGCCAGCTGGTCTTGGTCTCCAGTCTGTAAGTGCTTGGCTTCCCAGCTGGGTGTAGACCCCGGCAGGGCACCCTGTGACTGGCCAGTGCGGGGGGTGATGAGAAGGTGCTGTTGGCAACCTTGAGCCCCTCTGGCTCCCCGTGGGGGAGGGTTGAGCTGGTCCATGCCTGACCTCACCCCTCAGCACCTCCAGGACAAAGTCATGGTGGGCGGTGGAGCCAGTGGCACTGAGCACACTGGAGTTGTCAGAGGTCTTCCGCTCTGGTGGGGCGGGGCACAGGAGGGTCCGCCGGGCTCTGGAGGGGCCGCAGCCGGGGCGAGGGGCGTGTGGGAGGCCGCGAGCAGGTTCGTGGTCGTCGGGCGGGGACTGAGCTGTGGCTACTCGGTGGGTGCAGAGCTCCTGTTGTCATGGTGAAGACAGATGCTCTTGACCTGGGGAACGGTGACGTCACACAGTCCAGAGGACGCAGTTAACAAGGTGCCCCACTTAAAACTGACGAAAGATGAAATTATATTTAGCATATTAAACATCAAAAAATCTGCACCATGTAACAGAAATAAGGTGTTGCCCTCACAGGTGAGCTTCCCTTGTGGCTCAACTGGTAAAGAATCCCCCTGCAGGGCAGGAGATCTGGGTTCAGTTCCTGGGGTTGGGAAGATTCCCTGGAGAAGGGAAAGGCTACCCACTCCAATATTCTGGCCTGGAGAATCCCATAGACTGTATAGTCGGTGGGGTCGCAAAGAGTAGGACACGACTGAGTGACTTTCAGAGGCGAGGTGGAGGAGGTCTCCGGGGTTGTAGCCGGGAGTGGCCGGAGCTTAGCGACGGGCACCGAGGGTGGAGCTGTGGATGAGGCCGGGCAGACGGCTGGCTCTGGCTGGGAAGAGGCCTGGGAGCTGGGGCCTCATATGTGGCTGTATCAGGCAACTGTGCTGAGGCTGGTTCTAGAATTCCTCTAGTTCTGAGATCGATTGCAATTCTGGCGCTGATACCAGATTGAGTGCAAGGACTAGCGACTGAAATGCTTTAGCTCTGGAGCCGGTGGCTTTGAGCTGGAGCTCGCTCTAGCCTGGAGCTGGGGCCCGAGCGGACACTTGTCTACGGGTGGGGCGCGAGCTTGCGCTTCAGGGGGCTCCAGCCTGGAGCTGACTCCAGAGCCCACTCTAGTGCCACAGCTGGCGGAAGGTGTGCTGGAGAGGCCTCTGTGGCCGTGGCCAAGATGCTGCCCAATCCCCATGGGTGGGCCTTCTGAGGGCAGGGCCGGGGTGGGCTCACCACAGAGTCCCAGGTGCCTGCACACAGCAGGGACCACTCAGCGCGCAAGGCCCGAGTGAACGAACCCCGGAATCTTTCCACTTCCTCATCTGTAACATAGCACCTACCTCTTAGGCTGTTGGGAGGATCACACTGGTTCAATAGAATTTACTTGCTTACCTCATACCAGGCAGTGTTCTAGAAGCCTGGGAACACCAAGCTGAACAGACCTGGAGCCAACTGGGCCGGGGTCAGATGAGTTCGGGGCCCAGGCAGGCATCCCAGCTCAGGTGGGAGCCGCAGGTCCCACAGGCGACCCTGTCCAGCCTCTCAGGACCCAGCGAGCGGGGGCTGTGGTGCAGGGGATGTGAAGCCCTTGCTCTGAGTGCCCACGCTGCCCATCACCCATGCATACCTGCTCCCTCCACTGTCCTCAGCCTTGCCCTCCATAAAGTGGGCCTGTGAGGGTGTCTGTTCCTAGGTTTTGTCACGAAGGTGGCCTTGATCTTTTCAGACAGAAGGTAACTAGCCATTCTCTGTCCTCCCAGCAGTAACTCAGAGGGCTAAGCTCGAGTCCACCAGGGGAACCAGACGGTGCTCCCACGGCATTAGCTAGAGCCCCCCTCCCGTTCAGTGGCTGAGCTGGGCCAGAAGTCCTGGGCTCACAGACAGAGCTGCTCCTCAGGGTGCTTGGAAAAGGCAGCCCGAAGTGCGGGGGCCTGTCCAGTGAGCCTCCACCCCGCCAGCGGTCAGCACCAGGGCCACTCTTTCCAGGTCAGCGCTCAGAGGTCTTCCTCCCTCCCTCTTCCTCCTTATTTTTTGCCCCAGTAACACTGTTTCCTCATGGGGACAGTCATCTCGTATGCTCTCCCCCAGTAGAGGCAGCTGGGGTGTTTCCAGTCTTTTGCTCTGATGAAGGTGCAGGAAAGAAAACGTAGGCATGGCAAGCGTCGAGGTGTTTCGAGGGGACAGACCCCCCCCCCGACCTGGGACTGCCGAGTCAGAGGGTAAATGCATCTGTAATTTTGACAGACATGACCAAACTGTCTCCATGGGAAAGAAACATGTGTTCTCATCAATGATGAAGAAAAGTTCCTATTTCCACACAGCCTCGGAGTGTGTTTCCAAACCCTGGGGTTCTGGAGTCATAGGACTCCAGTCACAGGACCTTATCTGTGTGCGTGACACGTCTGATAATGACCTTTGTGTTTATCTGCACGGCTGCTTTTCTTCGTTTCTAGGGACGCCTTTTTTTTTTTTTTTTTGGCTGCACCACTTGCAGGGTCTTAGTTCCCTGAGAGGGGATTGAACCCGGGCCCTCAGCAGTAAAAGCCTGAGTCCTAACCCCTGGACCACCAGGGAGGTCCCTCGGGACTTTGAACTAAGACGAGGTGAGCCGCTTTGACGCGTGGTGACAGTTATTAGTTCCAGCTGATTATTTACTCTTTTCAAATGTATGTGCTCTCGCCTCACGTATTAAGACGTTTCTTCACCCCAGATTTAACACAGACGCTATAAAATACCGTAGCACATATCTCACTGTGGAAACGGGGTCTTGGCGTTCTCTGCCCCCATCTCTGCCCCGCTGGCCTTCTGAATCGCTGCCGCAGAGGACGCTGTCGTGGTCCCCGTGTGCGCAGCGGTGTGGGCATGTGGTTGTGGGTTCTCTCTGCCTCGCTGCCCTGTGCGCTGCTCTTCTGGCCTGTGGCTGAAGCCGGGGGCATTCGCAGGGGGTGGCTTTTCGGAGCAGCTGAGTTTCTTCAGTGGGACCCCAGCCCTTCTCTGCCCCCAGAGCTCGTGAAGCAGTGGTGAGGAGGAGAGGCTAGCAGGTCCATGCTGGAGTGGGAGTTCTGTGGGAATAATGGGATCACGATGGAATAGCATTTGCCAGTCCCAAGTAAGTGAGACAGACAGCAGACAGATGCCTCAGAGCCGGGAACATGGGAGCGTCCGAGTGTGTGAGCAGACCCTGCGACCAGAGGGGCAGCCTGGGGGCAGAGACAAAGGTCTCACTGTCGTTTTATTATTCACTTAGTTTATATATGTTGCATATTTTATTTTTATTTTACTTTTTGTCCTCACCATGCTGCCTGTGGGACTTGGTTCCTTGACCGGGGATCAAACCCATGCCCCCTACTGGCCTGCCATGGAATTCCCTTTCTGTTTATTTTATTAAGCCTGACTCTCCTGTCTCAGCATGTTTGGAAAGCTCTGGGCCCAGGAAATACCACGGTCTACAGTGTGAATACCAGATTCCCTGTTCATTCATATCATCTCCGAGGAAGCAGCCTGACCCTCTCCAGAACACACACCAGCCTCACCCCCCAGGAAAGAGCTCTGATTCCCCTTCTTTGGGATTGGAATGAAAACTGACCTTTTCTAGTCCCGTGGCCACTGCTGAGTTTTCCAAATTTACTGGCATGTTGAGTGCAGCACTTTCACAACATCTTCTTTTAGGATTTGAAATCACTCAGCTGGAATTCCGTCTCCTCCACTAGCTTTGTTTGTAGCAATGCTTCCTAAGGCCCACTGGACTTCACACCCCAGGATGTCTGGCTCTAGGTAAGTGACCACACCATTGTGGTTATCCAAGTCATTAAGACTTTCTTTGTATAGTTCTGTGTATTCTTGCCACCTCTTTTTAATCTCTTCTGCTGCTGTTAGGTCCATCGTTTCTGTCTTTCATCGTGCCCATCTGCATGAAATGTTCCCTTGGTGTCTTTAACTTTGCTGAAGAGATCTCTAGTCTTTCTCATTCTACAGTTTCCCTCTATTTGCATTGTTCACTTAAGGCTTTCTCACCTCTCCTTCCTGTTCTCTTGAACTCTGCATTCAGTTGGGTATCTGTCCCTTTCTCCTTTGCCTTCGCTTCTTAGCTATTTGTAAGGCCTCCTTGGACAACCGTTTTGCCTTTTGGGTAACTTTTTCTTAGCCAGTGGGAAAGCAAGCAGCTCAGCCAATGAGCTGCCCTGAACTCGCACTTTTCCTCCAATAGATTTTCCTCCAAAGCTTGGTTTCCCAACTGCCTACTATTCTCTGCCGAGTAACTCTATTCTGTTTTGCGGACTTGCCTATAGTTTTTGCTGTGGCATGCTTGTCCTGATAGCAATCCTCTTGCCTTTCCTAATGAAACCCACTTTGTTAGTAAAATCACTGCTTTCCAATAAATTTGGATTCCTTACTCCACTGGCCATAGTCACCAAGTCTCCCTTCCCTTGTGCACCTGGTGACAGGGCGCACGGGGGCCGCCAGAAGCCCCGAGCGTCTCCTGAGTTAGCTGCGCCTCTTTCTCACTGTCGGCTCATCCATCAGCCCTCGCCCTCTCCTCCTCCCCAAGCCCCTCCCATCTCTCCTGCACCTGATGACCTGGCCGAGCATCAATTTCAGGGTGCTTTCCTCTCTCTCCCAGAGGTTCTGCCCACCTGGAAACAGTCCCCCAGTTCTACTGTGGGGCACTGTTACCCCTGCTGGCCTCCCGGGGAACCAGACAGACAGCTGGACAGGTATCAGGGGATGGCAGCCCATAGCTAGCCCCTTCATCCTCTGGACCTGCCGTGCCTCCATGCCCTTCCCACCAGCAAAGCCTCTGCCCCCTGTCCTGCCCAAGGGGCCCTGATCTGAGCCAATTGCACAAAACCTTCTATAGAACTCTTGGTGTGCCAGACATTTTCCTAAGAGCTTTCCCTGTATTAGCTCATTAATCTTCACCTGATTCTTACCTTTAAAAGGTAACCAAGGCCGAGACAGAGGAAGTGACCTGCACAAATTAGGTGGTAGAGACATGACTTAGACCCAAAGAACCGGTCCAGAGGCTGCCCTCTCATCCAGTCTACCATGATCCAGCACTTGCTGGAGCCCCAAACCCGTTCCTGTCCAAATCGCGGTTCTTAAGAGTTGCTTTAAGCCCTTTCTGCTCTCCTCAAGCCCTCAGTTCTTTGCCCCAATGTCTGGCTGGACCATGGAGAGCAACTTTGGTTTTGGTCCATTGAGAACTAAGAGGGGTCTGAGACTGGGCCCACTTGCACACTAACAACTGAGCCTGTCACCATGTCCCAGGCGCTGGAGGAAGACACGGGGATCCAGGGTCAGAGACAAAGGGTGTCACTACTCCCCTCAAGGCAGCGAGCACACGCTTCATGTCCCCAAGGGGCCCTGTGCCCTCCCAGCCCTGTCCTGGTGACGGGACGCTGAAAGGCCCCCAGGGAGCCCATTTCTCCTCCAGCCTGGATTGTGGAACTCCAGGAGCCTCACTTGGGCCTCTTGTCAGACCCGGAACTAAACCTGCCTGGGAGGCCTGTGTGCCTGGACATGAGGATCTCGCCTGTCAGCCTGTGTTCATGGCTCTGCCGCCAGCATTTAGGAGGTGCCTGCATGGGGCAGGGGGCTTCCCAGGTGGTGCGTGTAAAGAATCTGCCTGCCAACGCAGGAGATGCAGGAGACTACGGGTTCGATTCTTGGGTCAGAAGATGTGCTGGAGTAGGAACTGTCAAGCCGCTCAAGTATTCTGACCTGCAGAATCCATGGACCCAGGAGCCTGGCGGACTGTAGTCCAAGGGATCGCAAAAAGTCGAATACGGCTGAGCACGCTCGCAGGCGGAAGCCTTCACGGAATAGGCGCTCGGTGACTGTGGGAGAATGAAGGCATCCAGGGAGCAGGGAACCGCCTCCTGTGCCCTCCCCACCGGTGGGTCCCATCAGGCCACTTCCCACCTCTTTCTTCCTCCTCATCTCCTTCCAGGGTGCACTCCCCAGCAGGGCACTCAGTGCGTGTGTGTGTGTGACACACGCACGCACTTGACCCCATGTGCGGATGCCCTTAAGGAAAGGGTCCCACGTGGGAGGGGTGGGCAGGGTGGGTGGACAGGGTACCCCAGGACCTCAGGCCATCTGGTTCCCAGAGCAAACCCCGGGGCAGGGCTGAAGCCCGGCCTCGGAGCCTGGAAGCCTGCCTTCCCCTCTGCGCGGGGCCCACGCGCTGTGCGGGGCTGAGTCCCTACCCCTCTCCTGGCCTGTCTCCTAACTGTCCCGTGAGGGCTGGGGCAGGGGCTGCTCAGGAGGCTCAGGGCGGTCCCTGCGCCGACTCTCCCTCCTGGGGGCTGGGGCTGCGCTACAGGCTCTCAGCCCTCCCCACCCCCGCCGCGGGATGGGGTGCGGGGTGACCCGCCAGGGGCGGGGCCTCGGTCATACCTCCCCCGCAGCCGCACCCCCACCCTCCTGCTGGTCCTGGGCTCCGTGTTGGGGAACTGGTGGCTGGATGGAAGGACCGGCTTTGCTGTTGTCAGATCTGACGGATGGATGCTCTTGAGTGCCCCAGGGCATAGGCACCAGGGACCCAAGCCTGGAAGGTGTGAGGGAAGCACCCAGAGGCAGAGTCTGGTGGTGGTGGGCAGGGCCCTGTGACGGTGGGCAGGGCGCCTTTGCAAATTCAGCAAGTCCTCTTGTTTGCAGATCACAGACAACACCTGAGGCTGTGGTCTGTGAGAGGCCAGGTCAGCCCGTCCACGGCAGCCGCCAAAGCCTGGGGGCTGGCAAGGTTCAGGGTGAAACTGTAGCCGGAGAAGGCGGGCCATGAAAAGCACCTGGCAACCTGGTCCACTCCAGTGTGTGACTGTTGTCCACCCAACAGCGCAGCCCTCGGGAGCTGACTGGTTCTTGCCTGGGGCTGGTGAGACGATGCCCTTGACTAGTTCATTTCAATCACTCAGTCGTGTCCGACTCTTTGCAACCCCATGGACTGCAGCACGCCAGGCCTCCCTGTCCATCACCAACTCCCGGAGTCACTCAGACTCATGTCCATTGAGTTGGTGATGCCATCCAGCCATCTCATCCTCTGTCGTCCCCTTCTCCTCCTGCCTTCAATCTTTCCCAGCATCAGGGTCTTTTCAAATGAGTCAGCTCTTTGCATGAGGTGGCCAAATTACTGGAGTTTCAGCTTCAGCATCAGTCCTTCCAATGAATATTCAGGACTGATTTCCTTCAGGATGGACTGGTTGGATCTTCTTGCAGTCCAAGAGACTCTCAAGAGTCTTCTCCAATACCACAGTTCAGAAGCATCAATTGTTCGGCACTCAGCTTTCTTTATAAGCCAACTCTCACATCCGTACATGACTGCTGGGAACACATTAGCTTTGACTAGACGGACCTTTGTTAGCAGAGTAATGTCTCTGCTCTTTAATATGCTGTCTAGGTTGGTCATAACTTTTCTTCCAAGGAGCAAGCGTCTTTTAATTTCATGGCTGCAGTCACCATCTGCAGTGGTTTTGGAGCCCCCCCAAAATAAAGTCACTGCTTCCACTGTTTCCCCATCTATTTGCCATGAAGCGATGGGACCAGATGCCATGATCTTAGTTTTCTGAATGTTGAGCTTTAAGCCAACGTTTTCACTCTCCTCTTTCACTTTCATCAAGAGCCCTTGATTAGACAAAGAAGAGCAAAGTAAAACCAAGGTTAGCAGAACAAAGGGAATAATGAAATCTAGAGTGAAGATAAATGAAACAGAGGAGCACCCGAGGAAATCAGTGAAACAGTTGTTTCTTTTAAAAATTCACAAAACTGGCAAGTATGGGACAATTTTATGGAACAAGTTATTAACCTAAATGGAATGGAAGAATTCTGGAAACACACAAACTGCCAAAACTGATAGAAGAAGAAGTAGAAAGCCCGGTTAGCCTACAGTCATGGAGACTGAAGCAGTAGGAAATTCTCAGCAAAGCCAAGCCCAGAGCCTGGGGTTTCATCTCAAATGCTTAGAATGCCAGTTCTTCCTAAACTCTCCAGAAGACAAAGGAGGGGATCCTTTTCAATTCACTGTGAGATACATCCTGTGATGCCAGCATTAACCCGATTCCAGAGTAGCCACAAGACATCCACAGGCCAAAATCCATATGGATAGAGATGGAAAAATCCTCAGTAAAATCCTGGCAGACAACACTGAAAGGACGACACATCATGACCAGCCTCCCCCGACAGCTCAAGCAGTAAAGATTCTTCCTGCGTCACAACAGACACAGAAGACACGGGTTCAGTCCCTGGGTCGGGAAGATCCCCTGGAGAAAGAAATGGCAACCCACTCCAGCATTCTTGCCTGGAGAATCCCACAGACCGAGGAGCTGATGGGCTACAGTCCATGGGGCTGCAAAGGGTCAGACACGACTGAGCGTCCAGGCAGCAGATGATCCAGGGACCCCGCTGTGCAGACAGGGAGACTGGGGAGGCCCTGAGAGCACACAGCTTGTCCAGGGTCCCATCGCTGGTGACGCGGAAGAGCCGAGTCTGAACCCAGCTGTGTCCCCAGAGCGGGGCCCTGGCTGCACCAGGCCTCCCCGTTGGTGTCACCATGCAGGGGCATGGCATGAAGTGGGGGTGACCCCTCAGCAGCCCTGAGGGCCCTTGGGGGGCTAATGTTTGAGCAGGGACCCCAAGTTATAGAGACCCCAGGAAGTGACATCCCCTCCCCGACGATAGAACCCAACAGAACTCGGAACCCTGTAACCAGGCATCTCGTCCTAGAGAGGCCCCTGCCCAGCTGGCCTGGCTGGAGCCCTCGATGAGCAGCGTGTCCTCCTGTGCGTCCTGAGGTCCCGAGGCCGCAGCCACAGACATTATCTGGTCATTTGCCCAGAAGAACCAAAGGCAACACAGGAAGGCGCAGGGCAGCCCAGCCCCGACCCGGCCCTCTCTGGGATCCCATGCGGGAGCCCTGTGTCCCCTCCCCGTGTGTGTGGGAGGGAGGGCTCGTGTCAGGTGGGCCTGCCCCGAGTGGGAGCAGGCTGAGGGGTCAGAAGGCCGGCTATGTTAACCCCCCAGGTGAAGGTGGCAGGAGGGAGTGTGGGGACCTGGGGACCCTCTTGGCCGAGGTTTGTCCCCAGTCCTGGGGGTGATCTCAACTTCTTCCCAGGAGAGGTCTGTGCATGATCTGGGAGCAGAAGGTCCAGGGGCAGGAAAAGCATCATCTTTGTGTGGGCAGGACTCTGGGTCCTCAGGCCGCCGGCCCAAGGAGCTGGAGGACCAGGGCACCCCCTCCGTCCCTGAGTGAGGGGCGTCCATGTGGGCGGCACAGGCTTGGAGGCGCACTGGGGTAGGAAAGGGTCTCAAGTAGAGCCGAGGCGGCTGGGTCACCCACCTGCACCTGCCTCCTGCGGGGGACCCGGAGCAGCCGGGACGCGCCTTCCTGTGAACTGCCCGCGGCACCGGATCCCGACCCGGGGCCCTTCTACCTGCCCCCCCCTCCCCCGCCTAGAGCTT
>SJYC01058534.1:0-17641 GCA_006408675.1 Madoqua kirkii | reverse complement strand
ATCTTCGTTTTCTGAATGTTGAGCTTTAAGCCAACTTTTTCACTCTCCTCTTTCACTTAGAGGCTTTTTAGCTCCTCTTCATTTTGTGCCATAAGGGTGGTGTCATCTGCATATCTCAGGTTATTGATATTTCCGTGTCCGAGGCCAGTGGCGGCCGGGGGGAGACATCCCGCATCCGAGGTCAGGGGTGGCCAGAAGAAGCCACCTCGTGCTGGAGGCCAGGGGCGGTGACCCTGAGCAGCCACCCCAAGGAGTGGTGGCTGTGCAGCCACAGGAGGGCCTACAGGAGCTATCCCACACTGAAGGTCAGGAACTGCAGTGGTAAGGAGATACCCCTCGTCCAAGATAAGGAGAAGGAGCTATGCTTTGCTGGAGCAGCCATGAAGAGATATCCCACACCCAAGGTAAGAGAAACCCAAGTAACATGGTAGGTGTTGCAAGAGGGCATAAGAGGGCAGACACACTGAAACCATACTCACAGAAAACTAGCCAATCTAATCACACTAGGACCACAGCCTTGTCTAACTCAATTAGATTTCATAATGCTGATGAAATCAACAACTACAACAGAGGGGGAAAGTAAAGAAAAAAAAATCCAAAAGAATCTACAAAACAAGTCAAAACATAACAATAATAAATGTTTTTCTTGAGTCACTGCTGTCAGAGTCCTTTCCCTTGCTGGGAGTCACAGTTCAGTTCACCTCCCTAGGATGCCTTCTAACACTGTGCTGATCTCTGGACCTGCTGTGGGGGCAGCTCAGATTCTAATCTGGTCCTACTCCTGTGTGTTCTTGCCTCCAATGTCCACAGCAATCAGAACTAGTCCGTTTTCTTTTGAGGGAGCTCTCACTGATCTTTCAGATATTTCACAGACAGAGTCTCCCCAGTTAATTGTGTTAATTGGACTTAATATAAAGCTTGTATATTAAGTGGGAGGGTTTGGGGTCTTCTTCCTTAGTCACACTGCCCATGGATTCAACTGAGGTTTTATTTCCACCTCTACAGGTGCGTCATCCACTGGGATTTGCTCCTGAGGTTGTCCTAGAGGATTTGAATTTGCTCCGGTGAGGGCCAGATGTGGAGGTGGTGCAGCTGCTTGGGTTTCAGGGGTTCTGGCAGAACCAGGTATTCAGGGGAGATGGCAGCTAGGGCAGCAGGAAATACAATCCTCTAGAAGGGTGTGGCAACCAGGATTGGCCAATATGCTCCAGTATTCTTGCCTGGAGAACCCTTCTCCCTGACAGAGAAGCCTGGCAAGTGACAGTCTACAAGGTCACAAGGAGTTGGACACAACTGAAGTGACCTTGTGCACATAGGTGCAAGACTTTTTCTTGCCTGTGGCAGCTCTGCCCCAGTGAGAGTTGAGTGTGAAAGTGATGCAGCTGCTTGGCTTGCAGGGACTCTGGCAGCACCACATGTGCAGGGACACAGACTGCCTCCACTGCAGGAGTTATGGCCCTATCGGAGTCTTTTTTTGAGCCTCTTGTAGCTGGTGATTAGAAGGCCTCTTTGGCCAGTCTTTCTCTGTAGCTCTACCTATTCAGGTACTTAGAGGGCTTTCTTGCCTGGGGTCCTTCTCTGCTGTTCAGTGCACCAGGCACATAGAGGGGCCCGTGGCTGCGGTCCTACTCTGTAGATTGGTGCATCAGTCATTTAAAGGAGCTCCCTGGGTGGGGTCCTACTCGGTGGTTTAGTGTGTCAGGCGTTTGATGTGCTAGCCTCTCTACTGTTCAGCTGCCAATGCTGGCATGTCTGGGGAGAGAGGCTATGGTGATGGCTCCACCCCCTACACGTGACTCAGCAGTATCGCCTTGCTTTCATGGCTGCCTGGCTTTCCTCCACAGGCATTTCCCACCACAATCTTCTCCCTCACATCCCCAGGATCTGTCTCTCCGAAGTCAGCAGCAGCCCTCACACAGGGATTGCTCCACAATCCCTAAACTCGTTTCCAGCCACTGCGCCCTCTGGGGTAAGTATGGCTGTGGCAAGGACCGTCTGATTCTCAGTCTATTTAGGCTGCCACAGATCAGCTCTTTCACACTCAGCCTTAAGTGCTTCTCCTCTGACTCAGACAGTTGCCCTGGTATGGGGATCAGACCCCTGCTTCAGTTCCCCCACCCACCGAGGGCAGGTCCAGTCCTACTAATACTGTTTTCCCCCTAGTTCCTTTGTCCTACCGAGTTTTGCATGGGTCTAAATATTTTAGAAGGCAATAGCAACCCACTCCAGTACTCTCGCCTGGAAAATCCCATGGTCAGAGGAGCCTGGTAGACTGTAGTCCATGGGGTCGCTAAGAGTCGGACATGACTGAGCGACTTCACTTTCACTTTTCCTTTCATGTATTGGAGAAGGAAATGACAACCCACTCCAGTGTTCTTGCCTGGAGAATTCCAGGGATAGGGGAGCCTGGTGAGCTGCCATCTATGGAGTCACACAGAGTCAGACACGACTGAAGTGACTTGGTGAATATATTTTTTTCTGCTGGCCAGGTACTCCTGTCTGCTCTCAGCTGGTGTTCTGCATGCACTTCTGTGTCTGAAGGTGTATTGCTGATATATCCATAGAGAGAGATGTATTCCATGTCCACCTACTCCTCTGCCATCTTTGTACCCCAGTGTTCATTGCAACACTATTTACCATAAGTAGGACATGGAAGCAACCTAGATGTCCATTGGCAGATGTCCAAGGAAGTTGTGGTACACATACACAATGGAATGTTACTCAGTTATGAAAAGGAATGCATTTGAGTAAGCTCTAATGAGGTGGATGAACCTTGAACCTATTACACAGAATGAAGTAAATCGGAAAGAGAAAAAACAAATACAGTGTATAAACTCATATATGTGGAATTTAGAAAGACAGTACCAATGATCCTACATGCAGGTAGGATGACACAGATGTAAAGAACAGACTTTTGGACTCAGTGGGAGAAGGCGAGGGTGGGATGATTTGAGACAATAGCATTGAAACATGTACATTACCATATGTAAAATAGATGACCAGTGCAAGTTCAATGCATGAAGCTAGGCACCAAAAGCCCATTTTCTGGGACAACCCAGAGGGGTAGGTTAGGGAGGGGTTCAGGGTTGAGGGGACATGTGTATACCTGTGGCCAATTCATGTTGATGTATGGCAAAAAACATCACAATATTGTAACTGTTCTTCAACTAAAAAAAATAATTTTTAAAAAGAAAATGCTTTCTAAGATACAAAGCACAGATTTTAATGCTACAGGAATAAAAAACTTATTTCTCATTGGCAAAAAATGTGATTATAATGGCTCCTATCGTGATCAGTAAAGACATATTTGAGCCTAGTTATAATGATTTAAAATTGATAGCCTGAAGCCACAATTACTTTTTCACCAACCTAAACACATCTCTGCCTCCCTTCTCTAAATGTGCTGATCCTCCATGGCTCACTGAATTCCTATTCCTTCCTATTCTTCCTCTTCTGGTCACATAATTATAGTTAACTTTGAACTCCCTTGTTTTGGGACTCCCATTTTGGAGGTTTGCATTGTCATTTAGATATCTTATGACTTTTTAGTTGCTTTGCATGTGCTTATTTTGTCTTTCAGACTGCACAGAAAGGGTCTAATTACAGAACTCTTTTATGTGCACAGTAGGGGGCTTACTTGGTGGCTCAGATGGTAAAGAATCCACGGCAATGCTGGAGACCCAGGTTCCATCCCTGGGTCGGGAAGATCCCCTGGAGAAGGAAATGGCAACCCACTCCAGTATTTTTGCCTGGAGACTTCCATGGACAGAGGAGCCTGGTGGGCTACAGTCCCTGTGGACAGAAAAAATCAGAGGTGGCTGAGCAATTAACATTTATTTACTCTTACATAAAGTACATAGTGCTCAGCCCATCTTTGGGCCCTAGAGATAGAGGCTTGCTTGATTCACTCTGTGACAGCCTGCAGCATCAGATGACTAGAGCGGATGGAGTAGTGAAGACTCAAGACTGAGGGAAAATGCAGAGATAACGAGGATGATGATGACAGTGTAAATTCCTAGGCAGGTGAATAAGAAATCTGGGGTCCCTGAGGAGGAGAAAGGGATCTGGGGCTCTCAAGAAGGAGATAGGGGTCTGGAATTCTCAAGGAGGAAAGGACAAATTTTTTTTTCCTACATTCCTTAGTAAGGATTATATAACAATAATGTATCCTGCTTGAGGACAAGTTTCTCCTTCCTGAAAACCTTCTGACTAATCCTGCTAGCTTAAAATGTATATATGGGAGTGGGTCTAATGAGATCTTTACAACCTTGAGAAAATTCTTTTGATTTATTGTAATAACCAATTAAAAAGTATACAATTCTCTTGCTAAGACTAGGGATTGGGGCACTCTCTGTCCCCCTTCTGATGTCTATGTTGGAAGCTTTCTCTGTCGCTTTTTATACTTTAGTAAATGTCTGCTACACAAAAGCTCTTGAATGATCAAGTCTGGTCTCTGGTCCTGAAGCTAAATCTTCTTTGAAGATCACAAATCCAACACCCTTCACCGAAGCTATCAATGATAATGGTGACTGGGACTCCAGAGAATGTCCTGGTATCTACAAGTGCATATCACAGCTTGCTTATGTGTTTTTTGTTGAAGTTTCTATTTCTTGAGATTGCTAAGAAAAAAAAAAAAGTCCATATTCCAAGGAATGAGCATAAATGAGCTACAAAGTTCTCAGCCAGAGAGTCTGGATATTAAAACATGTTGTCATGTTTGGCCCTTGGCTGGCTTATTCCATCCTCGCCTATTGGTCAGTTGGTAAAGAATCTGCCTGCAATGCAGGTTCAATTCCTGGGTCAGGAAGTTCTCCTGGAGAAGGGATAGGCTACCCATTCCAGTATTCTTGGGCTTCCCTCAGCTGGTAAAGAATCTGCCTGCAATATGGGAGACCTGGGCTTGATCCCTGGGTTGGGAAGATCCCCTGGAGAAGGGAAAGGCTACCACTCTAGTATTCTGGGCTGGAGAACTGCATGGACTATGCCTGAGTGACTTTCACTGGGATCTTTAATACTTCACTTGAAAGCACAAAGTCAGTCTGTTTCATTCACACGGATCTTGGCAAACCTTGCAAAAGATTAGAGCATGTTTTCTATTCTTTTCCAGTCTATAATACACTTGTGAATTTACTGAAATGCTCTGGGCCCACTCACAACAGGAAACGAGTTTAGTGTTGATACATCATAGTGCTATTTCTGAAAATGAGATGTTCTGTGGCTCCAAGGACCAGAAACATGCAGACAGCCACCCAAGAAGGAGCTCACATCTGGAGAAGTAAGAGCTGCTGCCAGCATTTCTCTCTGATGTGATAAACCTGAGGATGTGGGCATGTGGCAAAATATTTTCCATTTAGCAAAAAATTAAACCATAAGCAACAGAAGGAAGGAAAAAATTCTATAAATCTCTCATTTCCTGATCACCCACAGGGAGAACAAAGGTAAAAATACTGCAAGCTACATTCTCTAGAGCTTGACATCAAGGCTGAGGGCTTCTTGAGACTTTGTGGCTTAGTATGGGGGTTTCTATCACAGGTCCTGCAAGCAGTGTCATTCAGCTAGACCAGAGAAAATAATAGGAGTCCTAGGCAAAAAAATTACAAGAAAAAAATCTCTTTCCTCCTGATGACCATATTAATAATGATAATGATAAAAACAATAGAAGCTAATTGAGCAACAGCTATGTGCTAGTAATCTGACCTTGGTGCTTTATACATTCTAGTTCACATTATCTTCATGAAAGGTCCCTAAGGTAGTCACTAGCATTATCTCCATTCTACAGATAAGTAAACAGAGACATAGGCTTCCCTGATAGCTCAGTGGTCAAGAATCTGCCAATGCAGGAGCCATGGATTTGATATCTGGGTTGAGAAGATCCTCTGGAGGAGGAAATGGCAATCCACTTCAGTATTCCTGCCTGGAGAATCCCATGGACAGAGAAGCTTGGTGGGCTAGAGTCCATGGGATCACAAAGAGCTGGACACGACTCAAGCAACTGAGCATGCAGACACTCAAACAGAGGTACAGAGTGAACAAAAGACTTGTCTAAAGTTCAAGCATAATAAGTCAAGGAGGTAAACTCCAGTTTCTAGTCTCTATTCAAATAAGTGAAATATAAAGACAGTCCTGTTAAAAAGATATAAACATTTATGTTTTTAGTCATCATGTCTAATTCTGTGGTTGTGTGATTACACACACAGTATCTCTAAGAAGGTATAAAGACACATAGCTCTAAGTCCTAATCTAGTTCCCAACCTGAGCCTATTTAGATTGAGGTAAAGGTAGCAATGGAAGATGCCCTGGAGAAGGGATAGGCTACCCACTCCAGTATTCTTGGGCTTCCCTGGTAGCTCAGATGGTAAAGAATCTGCCTGAAGGCATGAGACTGGGTTTGATCCCTGGGTTGGGAAGGTTCCCCTGGAGGAAGGCATGGCAAACCACTCTAGCATTCTTGTCTGGCAAATCCCATGGACAGAGGAGCCTGGTGAACTACAGTCCATAGGTTCACAAAGAATCAGACATGACTGAGCGACTGAGTACACATGCAAAGATAGCTGATCATAATTCTAAACAATCCCTTTAACTTGTAAACGATTACTATTTGATCAGATTTAAAGCACTTAACCTGAATGAGAGACATGATGTACCTGAGGTGACAGTATAAATAGGCACAAATATAGTAACTAGATGGTTCTGGAAGACGTGTCTTTTGGGTTTCTGAGATCATCTATGACGTATCCTTGTACACAAGATATTGCCCATGTTAGAAATATAGACCTCACAATAAAAGACTACATATTTTTCATAAAATCCTATTTGTTATGTCCTCTATATAGTATAAAATGCAGCAAAATTCTACATATAAACAATAGTGTGTCTGAGAATATGAGAAAGGTTAAATTGGATGGACATACTTCTGCTTAAAAAGTCTTATCGTCTCAGCTCCTATGCTCCCTTGAAACTGCTTAGACTCTAGTCACAGGTTGCTCAGTCACTCAGTCGTGTCCGGCTCTTTGTGGCCCCATGGGCTGCAGCACACTTTCCTGTCCTTCATTATATCCCAGAGTTCTCTCAAACTCATGTCCATTGAGTCGGTGATGTTGCCCCCTCATTTTCTGTTGCCCCTTTCTCTTCCTGTCCTCAATCTTTCCCAGCAAAAAGGAATAGAAAGACATGCACTCATCTTCTCTGAGAACACCAAAATCACAACTGCTGAACAACCATCAACAGGAGGATGTTAGAATCCACCAAAACAAACAAACAAACAAAACAAAACAAAAAAACCCCTATGTCTAAGGGCAAAGGAGAAGCCACAACAGGATGGTAGGAGGGGTGCAATCACGAAAATATAAAATCCTATACTCACTGGATGGGCGACCCACAAACTGGAGAACAATAATGCCAAGAAATTCTCTCACTGCTGCAAAGTTTCTAGGCCCCACATAGACTTCCCAACCTGGGGATCCAGCAAAGGAACTGGGAATCTCCAGGGAATCTGACTTTGAAGGACAACAGGATTTGATTACAGAATGTCCATAGACTGGGGGAAACAGAGACTCTTGTAGGGCACAAACAAAACACAGGGGAAAGGAGCAGTAATCTCACAAGAGACAGCCAGATCTGCCTGTGAGTATTTGAGGGTCTTCTGCAGAGGTGTGGGTTGGCAGTGGCCTGCCATGGGGAAAGGGACACTGGAAGCAGCAGTCTTAGGAGGCATGTATTGGCATAAGTCCTTTTGGAGGTGACCAGTAGCCCTACCATAGAGCCCATAGATTTCAGGACTGAGTCAATCAGTTGTCAGTTCAGTCACTCATTCATATCTGATTCTTTATAACCCCATGGAATGCAGCATGCCAGGCCTCTCTGTCCAACGGCAACTCCCAGACTTTGTTCAGAATCATGTCCATTGAGCTGGTGATGCCATTCAATCATCTCATCCTCTGTTGTCCCCTTCTTTTCTCACCTTCAGTCTTTCCCAGCATCAGGGTCTTTTCAAATGAGTTAGTTCTTCATATCAGGTGGCAAAAGTATCGGAGTTTCAGCTTCAGCATCAATCCTTCCAGTGAATATTCAGGACAGATTTCTTTTAGGAAATCGGGAGATCTGGAGATCTGGTTTGATCTCCTTGCAGTCCAAGGGAATCTCAAGAGTCTTCTCCAACACCACAGTTCAAAAACATAAATACTTTGGTGCTCAGCTTTCTTTATAGTCCAACTCTCACGTCCATACATGACTACTGGAAAAACCATAGCCTTGACTATATACATCTTTGTTGGCAAAGTAATGTCTCTGCTTTTTAATATGCTGTCTAGGTTGGTCATAACTTTTCTTCCAAGGAGCAAGCATCTTTTAATTTCATTGCTGCAGTCACCATCTGCAGTGATTTTACAGCTCCCCCAAATAAAGTCTCTCACTGTTTCCACTGTTTCTCCATCTATTTGCCATGAAGTGATGGGACCAGATGCCATGATCTTAGTTTCTGAATGTCGAGTTTTAAGCCAACTTTTTCATTCTCCTCTTTCACTTTCATCAAGAGACTCTTTAGTTCTTCTTCACTTTCTGCCATAAGTGCAGTGTCATCTGAATATCTGAGGTTATTATATCTCCTGGCAGTCTTGATTCCAGGTTGTGCTTCATCCAGCTTGGCATTTCACATGATGTACTCTGCATAAAAGTTAAATAAGCAGGGTGACAATATATAGCCTTGATGTACTCCTTTCCCAATTTGGAACTAGTCTATTGTTCCATGTCCAGTTCTAACTGTTGCTTTTTGACTTACACACAGATTTCTCAGGAAGCAGGTCTGGTTGTCTGGTATTCTCATCTCTTTAAGAATTTTCCACAGTTCTTTTGATCCACACCATCAAAGGCTTTGGCACAGTCAATAAAGTAGAAGTAGATGTTTTTCTGGAACTCTCTCATTTTTTCAATGATCCAACGGAAGTTGGCAATTTGATCTCTGGTTCTTCTGCCTTTTCTAAATCCAGCTTGAACTACTAGAATTTCATGACTCATGTACTGTTGAAGCCTGGCTTGGAAAATTTGGTATTACTTTGCTAGTGTGTGAGATGTGTGCAATTGTGCAATAGTTTGAACATTCTTGGGCTTCTCTGGTGGCTCATTGCGTCTGCCTGCAATGTGGGAGACCTAGGTTCGATCCCTGGGTTGGGAAGATCCCCTGGAGAAGGAAATGGCAAACCACTCTGGTATTCTTGCCTGGAAAATGCCATGGACAGAGAAGCTTGGTAGGCTATAGTCCTTGGGGTCTCAAAGAGTAGGACACAACTGAACAACTTCAATTTTGAGCATTCCTTGGCATTGCCTTTCTTTGGAATTGGAATGAAAACTGACCTTTTCCAGTCCTGTGGACACTGCTGAGTTTTCCAAATTTGCTGTCATATTGACTGCAGAACTTTCACAGCATCATTGTCATCTGGTATTCTCATCTCTTTAAGAATTTTCCACAGTTCTTTTGATCCACACCATCAAAGGCTTTGGCACAGTCAATAAAGTAGAAGTAGATGTTTTTCTGGAACTCTCTCATTTTTTCAATGATCCAACGGAAGTTGGCAATTTGATCTCTGGTTCTTCTGCCTTTTCTAAATCCAGCTTGAACTACTAGAATTTCATGACTCATGTACTGTTGAAGCCTGGCTTGGAAAATTTGGTATTACTTTGCTAGTGTGTGAGATGTGTGCAATTGTGCAATAGTTTGAACATTCTTGGGCTTCTCTGGTGGCTCATTGCGTCTGCCTGCAATGTGGGAGACCTAGGTTCGATCCCTGGGTTGGGAAGATCCCCTGGAGAAGGAAATGGCAAACCACTCTGGTATTCTTGCCTGGAAAATGCCATGGACAGAGAAGCTTGGTAGGCTATAGTCCTTGGGGTCTCAAAGAGTAGGACACAACTGAACAACTTCAATTTTGAGCATTCCTTGGCATTGCCTTTCTTTGGAATTGGAATGAAAACTGACCTTTTCCAGTCCTGTGGACACTGCTGAGTTTTCCAAATTTGCTGTCATATTGACTGCAGAACTTTCACAGCATCATCCTTTAGGATTGGAAATAGCTCAACTGGAACTCCATCATTTCAACTAGCTTTGTTCAAAGTGATGCTTCCTAAGCCCCACCTGACTTCGCATTCCAGGATGTCTAGCTCTAGGTGCGTGATCACATCATTGTGATTGTCTGGGTTGTGAAGATCTTTTTTGTATAGTTCTTTTGTGTATTCTTACCACCTCTTAATACCTTCTGTTAGGTCTATACAATTTCTGTCCTTTATTGAGCCCATCTTTGCATGAAATGTTCCCTTGGTATTTCTAAATTTCCTAAAGAGATCTCTATTCTTTCCCATTCTATTGTTTTCCTCCATTTCTTTGCATTGATTGCTGAGGAAGGCTTTCTTATCTCTCCTTGTTATTCTTTGGAACTTTGCATCCAAACAGGTATATCTTTCTATTTCTCCTTTGCCTTTAGATTCTCTTCTTTTCTCAGCTATTTGTAAGGCTCGTTGGCCAATCATTTGTCTTTTTGCATTTCCTTTTCTTGGGGATGGTCTTGATCACTGCCTCCTGTACAATGTCATGAACCTCCATCCATAGTTCTTCAAGCACTCTGTCAGATCTAATCCCTTGAATCTATTTGTTCCTTCCACTGGATAACCATAAGGTATTTGATTTAGGTCATACCTGAATGGTCTAGTGGTTTTCCCTACTTCCGTCAAATTAAGTCTGAATTTGGCAATAAGAAGTTCATGATCTGAGCCACAGTCAGCTCATGGTCTTGTTTCTGCTGACTATATAGAGCTTCTCCATCTTTGGCTGCAAAGAATATAATCAAGCTGATTTCAGTATTGACCATCTGGTGATGTCCATGTGTAGATTGTCTCTTATGTTGTTAGAAGAGAGTGTTTGCTATGACCAGGTGTTCTCTTGGCAGAACTCTATTAGCCTTTGTCCTGCTTCATTCTGTACTCCAAGGCCAAATTTGCCTTTTACTCCAGGTGTTTCTTAACTTCCTACTTTTGCATTCCATTCCCCTATAATGAAAAGGACATCTTTTTTGGGTGTTAGTTCTAAAAGGTCTTATAGGTTTTCATAGAACTGTTCAACTTCAGCTTCTTCAGCATTACTGGTCGGGTCATAGACTTGGATAACTGTGATATTGAATGGTTTGCCTTGGAAATAAACAGAGATCATTTTGCTATTTTTGAGAATGCATCCAAGTACTGCATTTTGTACTCTTTTGTTGGCTATGATGGCTACTCCATTTCTTCTAAGGGATTCCTTCCCATGGCAGTAGACACAATGGTCATCTGAGTTAAATTCACCCATTCCAGTCCATTTTAGTTCCTGATTCCTAAAATGTCAACATTGACTCTTGCCATCTCCTTTTTGACCACTTCCAATTTGCCTTGATTCATGGACCTAACATTCCAGGTTCCTATGCAATATTGCTCTTTACAACATTGGACTTTACTTCCATGACCAGTCACATCCACAGCTGAATGTTTTTTCTGCTTTGGCTCCATCTCTTCATTTTTTCTGGAGTTATTTCTCCACTGATTTCCAGTAGCATATTGGGCATCTACCGACCTGGGGAGTTCATCTTTCAGTGTCCTATTTTTTTTGCCTTTTCATACAGTTCATGAGGTTCTCAAGGCAAGAATACTAAAGTGGTTTGCCATTCCCTTCTCCAGTGGACTGCATTTTGTCAGAACTCTTCACCATGACCCATCCATCTTGGGTGGCCCTACATGGCATGGCTCATAGTTTCATTGAGTTAGACAAGGCTGTGTTCCATGTGATCAGATTGGTTAGTTTTCTGTGATTGTAGTTTTCAATCTGTCTGCCCTCTGATGGAGAAGGATAAGAGGCTTATGGAAGCTTCCTAATGGGAGAGACTGACTGAGGGGGAAATTGGGTCTTGTTCTGATGGATGGAGCCAAGCTCAGTAAATCTTTAATTCAATTTTCTATTGAAGGGTGGGGCTCTATTTCCTCCCTGTTATTTGATCTGAGGCCAAACTATGATGAAAGTAACGAAGATAATGGCAATCTCCCAGTACCCCCAACCCTGCAGCAGGCCACTGCCCACTCATGCTTCCGCTGGAGACTCCTGGACACTCACAGGCATGTCTCGGTCAGTCTCTTGTGGGGTCACTGCTCCCTTCTTCTGGGTCCTGGTACATACAAGGTTCTGTTGTGCCAGTCCTGTGTTAAGTTCTGGTGGCTCTATGGTAGGGTTAATGGTGACCTCCTCCAAAAGGGCTTATGCCATACCAAGGTCCATTGCTCCCAGAGCCCCTGCCCCTGCACAGCAGTCCACTGCTGCCCCATACCTCTTCAGGAGACACTCAAACACAATTCTGTCTCAGTGGAGTCTCTGGGTCCTGATGCACACAAGGTATGTTTGAGCCCTCTGAGCATCTCTGGCAAATATGGGATTTTATTACAAATTTGATTTTGCCCCTCCTACCATCTTGCTGGGGCTTCTCTTCCCTTGGACTGAGTCACCTTAGGCCAAAAAATTAAGTCTGCAGAAAATTGGATTAAAGATTTACTGAGCATGGCCCTGTCCACCAGAGTAAGATCCAGTTTTCCCCATAGCCAGTCCCTCCTATCAGGAAGCCTACACAAGCCTCATATCTACATCCATCAGAGGGCAGAGAGAAGAAGCAAGAACTATATCCCACAGTCTCCAGAAGAAAAACCACAATAATAGAAAGCTAACCAAAATGATCACAGCCTTGTGTAACTCAGTGAAGTTAGGAGCCATGCCACGCAGGGCCACCCAAGATAGATGGGCCATGGTGGAGACTTCTGACAAAACATGGTCTGCTGGAGGAGGGAATGGCAAACCACTTCAGTCAGTATTCTTGCCAGTCACAGGAGACATCAAAATAGTCAAAAAAAGGTATATTTTATAATCTTTATCTTACTGACCTAACCTGAGATACTTCATGCCATTGACAATAACTTGGTTTCTGGTACACCACTCTTTCATAATTCCTCCTCCATCTCTCCAACATCTCCTTTCCACTTCCCATTACAAGTCTACCTCTTACATGCTTTCATTCTACAAAGTTTTGTCCTTGAATTTCTCTTCTCACTCCATACCATTTCCCTGAGTGATCTCTTCCACCTCAAAAGCTTCTGGCATTCTCTGCACTGTGGTGACATTCAAATCTGGACCTCCTGGTCAGACTTTAGTCAGAAGTGGTAGAACTATCTGACTAACTGACTGCCACTGGACATTTCCACATCAGTGTGCCATAAAATCTTCAACTTAAAATTTCCCTGAATGAACTTCTTTCCACCTCCCATTTATCTCTTCTTGGATTCCATCTTTTGGTTAACCAAAAAACCACTCAGCCTAAAACACCAAGCAAGAACGCTAATCATTATCCCTGAATACCTCTTCTTCCCCTCACATCTCTTACTCGTTGACTACATTTTCAATCTTCTTCAAAATGGATTCTTTCCACTCAAGACCACTAGTATTGCCTTAGTTCATGTCTTTCTGGTGTCTTATCTAGATTTTCATACTAGTTTTATAACTAGGTTCCCTGACCATCCCTACTCTTACTCGTTCTCTACATAGTCACCAGCATACACTTTCTAAACACACATCTAGTCACTGCTCCAGACTTCTCAAGGACCCTCTTCATTACCTGTATAATAAAGTTTAATGTGCTGCACATGACTTCGTATTAAGACTGTCTTCATCATAAGTGATGGACACTCAATTTAAAGTTGTTCAGGTAGAACCCAGGTAATGAGAGTGTACAGAAATTGATCAAAAGCTTCGGGCACACTACTCAAGTGGTATCACTTGGGCTTCATCTTTCCATTTCTTTTTATTTCTCTAACTGCATCCCTGGATTCTGCCTTCTTTAGTGTGTTTGCTCCTTACAACTTGCATGCAGCAGGAGACTGTAGCTGCTACCTATACAGTTCGAGATTCCAAAGGAAGGAGACTATCCCATTGCCATACATCAAATCTTGGAGAAAACTCTTATTGGCCTGCTTGGTCATGTGCTTTGAATTAATCACTGTAATCAAGGAAGACAGAACCCTAAACTGGGTAGTTTTGAGTCATTGTCTGTCTCTAAGAGGTTTCCATGAAAGATAGCCCAATCAAGATCATAAAGAGTAGGGAAAGTGTGGTTCCCCAAAGAAAAGAAAATCATGGTGCTATCATCACTTGAAGGGGAAAAAGATACTGATCAGAAAAGAATGACATAAGTCATGACAAACTGTCTTCCATGATCTTGATCACTGTCAGTCTCTCCCATCACTACTCTTTCTTTCCATCACTGGACTAGTTATAGTCTCTTGAGTGTGCCAGCTCATTTCAGACCTTCCTGCTTTTACAAGTACTGTTTTTCTCCGCCTGGAATGTCTGGCAGGCTAACTTTTATTCCTCTTTACAGCTCCAGCTGAAATATCTTCTTTTCTGAGAGCTCTTTGCTGACTTCCAGCTCACAAGGGAAATACTTCCTCTTTTGTACCACTATTACACATAGTACTTACCAACATTATTATGCTCTTTTTCACCCTATGCTGTAATTCTTCTTCTTTTTTATTGGGGGTGGTGGTGGTGGTGGTGCTGCCTAGTCCAGCAACCTTGGAAAGTACTGCTAGAACCTTAAAACATATCACAGATGCAGAGTAGGTACTCAGTAAATTGTTGCCTTGTGTTACATGAATAAATATATGAATGGCTGCATTTTCCAGTGGTAGAAATAACATATAAAGCTTATTATTTTTGCTAGATATTAGGAATGTACTTTGACTCATCTTTCTGCTCTTTCAACCTACCTCTTGATGCATGTGCATGTTACACATACATGTATACAAAAATTCTTTCAAAAGGATAAAGAGTGCTACCTCCTTAGGAAACACAGGGTTTATCCTCACTGTTCCTTTATGCCCTATCTACAGCCAGAAAAATAGCACACTGATCTTTGAAATTCTTTTTTCTTTCTGGATAAGTGGAGAAGTATGAAACAAGTAGAAGTCTAAAGGGCATCTGAAAGGGAGAAGGGGAGGCCAGATAGAGATGAAAGGATGAAGGAGAATGATAGAATCCCAAATGACAAACTTTCTGGACACTTCACTTTTCTTCATCGTCAGCCAACTTTGTTTTGATGATGAGAAAATGGTATGTGAAACTATTTGTGCCCATATTACATGACTTTGCAAGTTTAGTTTTGCTTAATACAGCTAAATTTCTCTCAAAGAAGCGTCGTTCTTGGAAAATGCATTAGTGATATAAGACTTGGTAGCCCGAAGGAATCTGTGTCATCTTAGATCATCAGTCACCATTCTACATCTATTTAATCTCTGGAAAAACGGAAATCATTAATCCTGCTTTGGCTTTCAACCTCTAAGGGTTATGTGAAGTTCTCAAATGAGACTCGGGAGAAAGTATTTTGTAACATGTTAAATCAATATGTGTAAGAGTGAGTCATTAACAGTTTACTTCAGTTCAGTTGCTTAGTCTAGTCCAACCCTTTGCAACCCCATGAACTGCAGCACGCCAGGCCTCCCTGTCCATCACCAGTTCCAAGAGTTCACTCAAACTCATGTCTATCGAGTCGGTGATGCCATCCAGCCATATCATCCTCTGTTGTCCCCTTCTCCTACACCCAATCACTCCCAGCATCAGAGTCTTTTCCAATGAGTCAACTCTTCACATGAGGTGGTCAAAGTATTGGAGTTTCAGCTTTAGCATCAGTCTTTCCAAAGAAGACTCAGGACTGATCTCCTTTAGAATGGACTGGTTGGATCTCCTCGCAGTCCAAGGAACTCTCGAGTCTTCTCTAATACCACAGTTCAAAAGCATCATTTCTTCAGTGCTCAGCTTTCTTCGTAGTCCAACTCTCACATCCATACGTGACCACTGGAAAAGCCATTGTCTTGACTAGAAGGACCTTAGTCAGCAAAGAAATGTCTCTGCTTTTCAACATGCTATCTCAGTTGGTCATAATTTTCCTTCCAAGGAGTAAACATCTTTTAATTTCATGGCTGCAGTCACCATCTGCAGTGATTTTGGAGCCCCCCAAAATAAAGTCTGACACTGTTTCCACTGTTTCGCCATCTATTTCCCATGAAGTGATGGGACCAGATGCCATGATCTTCATTTTCTGAATGCTGAGCTTTAAGCCAACTTGTTCACTCTCCTCTTTCACTTTCATCAAGTCACTTCTGCCATAAGGGTGATGTCATCTGCATATCTGAGGCTATTGATATTCCTCCCAGCAATCTTGACGCCAGCTTGTGCTTCATCCAGCCCAGCATTTCTGATGATGTACTCTGCATATAAGTTTAATAAGCAGAGTGACAATATACAGCCTTGACGTACTCCTTTTCCTATTTGGAACCAGTCTGTTGTTCCATGTCCACTGTTGATTCCTGACCTGCATATAGGTTTCTCAAGAGGCAGGTCAGGTGGTCTGGTATTCCCGTCTCTTTCAGAATTTTCCACAGTTTATTGTGATCCACACAGTCAAAGTCGACTTGCCACACTGGCATAGTCGATAAAGCAGAAATAGATGTTTTTCTGGAACTCTCTTCCTTTCCCCATGACCCAGTAGATGTTGGCAATTTGATCTCTGGTTCCTCTGACTTTTCTAAAACCAGCTTGAATATCTGGAAGTTCATTGTTCACGTATTGCTGAAGCTTGACTTGGAGAATTTTGAACATTACTAGCGTGTGAGATGAATGCAATTGTGCGGCAGTTTGAGCATTCTTTGGCATTGCCTTTCTTTGAGACTGGAATGCAAACCGACCTTTTCCATTCCTGTGGCCACTGCTGAGTTTTGCAAATTTGCTGACATATTGAGTGCAGCACTTTCACAGCATCATCTTTCAGGATTTGAAACAGCTCAACTGGAATTCCATCACCTCCACTAGCTTAGTTCATAGTGATACTTTCTAAATCCCACTTAACTTCACATTCCAGGATGTCTGGTTCTAGGTGAGTGATCACACCATCATGATTATCTTGGTCATGAAGATATTTTTTGTATAGTTCTTCTGTGTATTTTTGTACACCTCTTCTTAATATCTTCTGCTTCTGTTAGGTCTCTACTATTTCTGTTCTTTTTTTGAGCCCATGAAATTGCATGGAATTTTCCCTTGAGAATAGTTAAAACTCTTCCATAGAAGGGTGTTAAAGTAAAAGCAAATCACCTTATTTTGAAGTTTAAAATTTTTAAACATTGTTTTCTGCAATTGGATTTTATATTTTAAATATGATTGTGTTGTTGAAAGAGGATGTTTGCTATGACCAGTGTGTTCTCTTGGAAAAAGCCTTTACCCTGCTTCACTCCATATTCCAAGGCCAAATTTGCCTTTTACTCCAGGTGTTTCTTGACTTCCTACTTTTGCATTCCAGTCTCCTATAATGAAAAGGACATCTTTTTTTCATGTTAGTTCTAAAAAGTCTTGTAGGTCTTCATAGAACCATTTAACTTCAGCTTCTTCAGTATTACTGGTTGGGGGCACAGACTTGGATTACTGTGATATTGAATGGTTTGCCTTGGAAACGAACAGCGATCATTCTGTCATTTTTGAAATTGCATCCAAGTACTGCATTTTAGACTCTTTTGTTGACCATGATCACTACTCCATTTGCAC
>SJYC01058533.1:0-21748 GCA_006408675.1 Madoqua kirkii | reverse complement strand
AAGCCTTTACCCTGCTTCACTCCATATTCCAAGGCCAAATTTGCCTTTTACTCCAGGTGTTTCTTGACTTCCTACTTTTGCATTCCAGTCTCCTATAATGAAAAGGACATCTTTTTTTCATGTTAGTTCTAAAAAGTCTTGTAGGTCTTCATAGAACCATTTAACTTCAGCTTCTTCAGTATTACTGGTTGGGGGCACAGACTTGGATTACTGTGATATTGAATGGTTTGCCTTGGAAACGAACAGCGATCATTCTGTCATTTTTGAAATTGCATCCAAGTACTGCATTTTAGACTCTTTTGTTGACCATGATCACTACTCCATTTGCACTCAATATGCCAGCAAATTTGGAAAACTCAGCAGTGGCCACAGGAATGGAAAAAGTCAGTTTTCATTCCAATCTCAAAGAAAGGCAATGCCAAAGAATGCTCAAGCTACCACACAATTGCACTCATCTCACATACTACTAAAGTAATGGTCAAAATTCTCCAAATCAGGCTTCAGCAATACGTGACCATGAAATTCCTGATGTTCCAGCTGGTTTTAGAAAAGGCAGAGGAACCAGAGATCAAATTGCCAACATCTGTTGGATCATTGAAAAAACAAGAGAGTTCCAGAAAAACATATATTTCTGGTTTATTGACTATGTCAAAGCCTTTGACTGTGTGGATCACAATAAACTTGGAAAATTCTGAAAGAGATGGGAATACCAGACCACCTGACCTGCCTCTTGAGAAACCTGTATGCAGATCAGGAAGTAGCAGTTAGAACTGGACATGGAACAACAGACTCGTTCCAAATAGGAAAAGAAGTAAGTCAAGGCTGTATATTGTCACCCTGCTTATTTAACTTATATGCAGAGTACATCATGAGAAATGCTGGACTGGAAGAAACACAAGCTGGAATCAAGATTGCCAGAAGAAATACCGATAACCTCAGATATGCAAATGACACCATCCTTATGGCAGAAAGTGAAAAGGAACTAAAAAGCCTCTTGATGAAAGTGAAAGAGGAGAGTGAGAACGCTGGCTTAAAGCTCAACATTCAGAAAACGAAGATCATGGCATCTGGTCCCATCACTGCATGGGAAATAGATGGTGAAACAGTGGAAACAGTGTCAGACTTTATTTTGGGGGGCTCCAAAATCACTGCAGATGGTGATTGCAGCCATGAAATTAAAAGATGCTTACTCCTTGGAAGGAAAATTATGACCAACCAAGATAGCATATTGAAAAGCAGAGACATTTCTTTGCCAACAAAGGTCCATCTAGTCAAGGCTATGGTTTTTCCAGTGGTCATGTATGGATGTGAGAGTTGGACTGTGAAGAAAGTTGAGTGCTGAAGAATTGATGCTTTTGAACTGTGGTGTTGGAGAACTCTTGAGAGTCCCTTGGGTTGCAAGGAGATCCAATCAGTTCATTCTGAAGGAGGTCAGTCCTGGGTGTTCATTGGAAGGACTGATGTTGAAGCTGGAAGTCCAATACTTTGGCCACCTGATGCAAATAACTGTCTCATTGGAAAAGACCCTGATGCTGTGAAAGATGGAAGGCAGGAGGAGAAGGAGATGACAGATGATGAGATGGTTGGATGATGTCATTGATTCAATGAACATGAGTTTGAATAAGCTCTGGGAGTTGGTGATGGACAAGGAAACCTGGCATGCTGTAGTCACAAAGAGTTGGATATGGCTGAGTAATGAACTAAACTGAATCAAGAGCTAATTCAATACTTTGGCCACCTAATGAGAAGAGCTGACTTAATTGAAAAGACCCCAAAGCTGACAAATATTGAAGGCAGGTGGAAAAAGGGACGACCCAGGATGAGATTGTTAGATGGATCACTGACTCAATGGACATGAGTATGAGCAAACACCAGGAGATAGTAAAGGACAGGAAAGCCTGGCATGCTGCACAGTCCATGGGGTCACAAAGAGTCGGACACAACTGAATGACAGAACAACAACAAGAACTGATTTACTTTGCTGTATAGCAGAAACTAACACAACATTGTAAAGCAGCTATACTCTAATAAAAATTAACCTCAAAATTAAAAAAATAAAACAATACCGTGAAGCCACAAGATCAGATTCAACTGTAATGTACTGTTTTTAAGACTATAAAGAAAGCCGAGTGCCAAAGAATTGATGCTTTTGAATTGTGGTGTTGAAGAAGACTTTTGAGAGTCCCATGGACTGCAAGGAGATCCAACCAGTCCATCCTAAAGGAGATCAGTCCTGAATATTCATTGGAAGGACTGACAGTGAAGCTGAAACCCCAGGTCTTTGGCCACTTAATGCAAAAAACTGACTCATTGGAAAAGACCCCAATCCTTGGAAAGATTGAAGGTGGGAGGAAAAGGGGACGACAGAGGATGAGATGGTTGGATGACATCACTGACTCACTGGACATGAGTTTGAGTAAACTCCGGGAGTTAGAGATGGACAGGGAAGCCTGGTATGCTGCAGTCCAGGGGGGTCACAAAGAGCCAGACATGACTGAGTGACTGAACTGAACTGAACTGAAGATATGAATGCTTTGCCTAGTATCAAGTTTCACTAATTATTTGTTGAGTGAGTATGTGATTGAGCATGGCAGTCAGAGATAGGAAATAAGGAGAAATTCTCTGCTTACTTGATCTTCAGTGTGTTGTTAAGTTTACCTCTTTGTTTTCCTTCCTGTGGAGGAAGAACAATTTTTATACTGAGAATCAGTGACAATGGAAGATGGAAAAGTAAATACAAGATCAAAGTAACACCACCTTCCATATGCAGGCTTAATATTTTTCTAAGTTCTTTTATGCACACCCTCTCATTGAAACTCACTGACAAGAGATTATGGGAATTTTATAGGCACCTTGTTTAAGCATACATAATCAGTTGTTTTTCCCTCTTGTTAATAAAACTGATCTCCTCCACCCCATCCTCTCTCTCTCTCCTGGTCACTATGAGATTTTAAGGAATGATGCCAGGTTCCATCCACAGATCTAGTCACCTGAAACAAGCGTGGGCAGCTGGCAAGATCAGGTCCTTTGGGGATTAAGAAACCTGCCCTGACTTATTGCCTCAGCAGCACAGACAATGACCTAAAGAAACTCTTTCTTCAGCCTCACCCCTCTCTTGCTTACTTCCGCTGTGGTATAAATGGTATTACCTGAAGCATAGAAGTACAAAGAGGTAAACTCAAGGTGGAGATAAACTCAAGTAGAGAAAGTATCAGGAGTTCATGCCATAGCCCTGTGCTAAAGCTAAACACTCCCATATTCACCTTAACATCACTCTCAATCAATCAGAAGGCTGCCCTCATATAGCTTCAGATTACCACATGGGAGAGGGAGCCTCAACTAACAAGTACTTATGGGAAAAAAGATTTTACTTCCTTTCACATGTAAAGTGTACAGAGTTGGGTGAGCACACACTTAACAAGTTTTACCACAACTTGTTGAGCTTTATCTTTAGAACTGTTGAAATCCTCTCTTTGGGATTCTTCCCTCAAGAAGAAAGAGGAATCTGGAAATTCTTGCAAACTGGGCTGTGGATATTATCAAAAGAAATTTGGAAGACCAGCATCTTTGGAAGTAGAGTACAGAATGGTTTATCCATCTTCTTCATTGATGGCACTTTGCCAGATACAACTAACCACATTACTTTTTTTTTTTTTTTTTAATGTGCTCACCTCTACTCCTTGTCTCAACCAACAGAGTAGTTATGCTTATAGGCAACAAAGAGGCAAAAATAATGATCTCTTCAAGAGAGAGCTTTAGAATCTCTCTTAATGTTTCCATGAATTAAGAACAGAAACTGTTTGAACAACAATGGACATCAATTTCTCCTTCATTAAGAGACCTCTTGGTTTATGCAAAACAATGACTTAGAACAGTAGGTACAGGAACCAATACTGGTTTGAAAAAGATAAATCTTCTCTTTGGTAATGTAGTAAAGTCTGTGTCTTTCTAGAGATCCCAGACGGCCCATATTAGAAAGAACCCCTGATTTGCCATTTGATTTCTAACTTACATTTTCCCAGATAATATGAGCTTTTAGTCTTGATTCCAAAAGGAGATAAGAATGACTCAATACTTATTTATAATAAAAACAAAGTCTTAGAAACCTGGGACTGGGAATAGCCAGGAAATTCCTTAACTTGGTAATAGTTATATACCAAAAATCTAGAACAAACATTGTGGTCTTTGAAAAAACCTTAGATACATTCTTTTAAATACTGGAAATAAGACAAGTACACACTGTTACTATTTCACTCAGTACTAGACATGCTGCTGAATGCTACCTGGAATGAAAAGAAGTAAATTCAATGACTGGAGAAAAGAGAGAAAACTTGACATGCAAGTGGTATGGTCATCTACCTAGAAAAATCAGCATAGGGACAGACCAACTCTTAGAACTATTAAGAATTCAATGTGTTTGCTGGGTCCAAGATCACTTCACATAAATAAGAACACATTTCTTCATCAGTAATGAAATAGAAAATGCTATTTAAATAAAAGTTGTCTATCTGAATCACAACAAAACTTATCAGAAATTAACTTACACAAGATTTCTAGAAGATAATCTGAACAAAGAGAGAGGAATTCTATTATCTTAGATATGAGGACAATGTTATGAAGAAACCAATTCACTCCACATTTACCTACATATTCAAGGTAAACCCAATTAAGCTTTAATCTGCACCATTGAAGAATCAAACACACAATTCAAACATCTCAGAAAAGGCTACAGAGAGAAGACTTAACCTATCAGTTATTAAGAATTTTAAAAAATCAGTCATAAAAATGGTTTTAAGAACATGGATCCCAGAGAGACAGACTCATGTATATACAGCAAAGGCAGTTCTGCAAATCAATGGGCAAAGTGCAGATGCTATAGTAGATGGTGCTAAGAAAACAGGCTTATAACATGTAGAGTAAGGAAACGGGATTCCTTCTTTAATAGTAAATGCAAATGGTAGATTGCAGATGGATTCAGACTCAACTGTCAAAACAAAATTCATAAAAGTACACATAATACATTTGAATCAGTTCTAATGAAGTGCATGAAATTGGGGCCAATTATACAGAGTGAAGTAAGCCAGAAAGAAAAACACCAATACAGTATACTAACACATATATATATATGGAATTTAGAAAGATGGTAAAGATAAGCCAGTATGTGAGACAGCAAGAGACACAGATGCATAGAAAGGACTTTTGGACTTTGTGGGAGAGGGAGAGGGTGGGATGATTTGGGAGAATGGCATTGAAACATGTATATTATCATGTAAGAAATGAATCACCAGTCTAGGTTAGATACAGGATATAGGATGCTTGGGGCTGGTGCACTGGGATGACCCAGAGAGATGATATGGGGAGGGAGGTGTGAGGGGGGCTCAGGATTGGGAATTCATGTACACCCGTGGCGGATTCATGTCAATGTACGGCAAAACCAATCAGTTCAGTTCAGTTCAGTCGCTCAGTCGTGTCTGACTCTTTGCGACCCCATGAATTGCAGCACAATAGGCCTCCCTGTTCATTACCATCTCTCAGAGTTCACTCAGACTCATGTCCATTGAGTCAGTGATGCCATTCAGTCATCTCATCCTCGGTCGTAACCTTCTCCTCCTGCCCCCAATCCCTCCAAGCATCAGAGTCTTTTCCAATGAGTCAACTCTTCACATGAGGTGGCCAAAGTACTGGAGTTTCAGCTTTAGCATCATTCCTTCCAAAGAAATCCCAGGGCTGATCTCCTTCAGAATGGACTGGTTGGATCTCCTTGCAGTCCAAGGGACTCTCAAGAGTCTTCTCCAACACCACAGTTCAAAAGCATCAATTCTTCAAGGCTCAGCCTTCTTCACAGTCCAACTGTCACATCCATACATGACCACAGCAAAAATCATAGCCTTGACTAGATGGACCTTAGTCAGCAAAGTAATGTCTCTGCTTTTGAATATACTATCTAGGTTGGTCATAACTTTTCTTCCAAGGAGTAAGTGTCTCATTTCATGGCTGCAGTCACCATCCACAGTGATTTTTGAGCCCCCACAAAATAAAGTCTGACACTGTTACCACTGTTTCCCCATCTATTTCCTATTAAGTGATGGGACTGGATGCCATGATCTTTGTTTTCTGAATGTTGAGCTTTAAGCCAACTTTTTCAGTCTCCTCTTTCACCTTCATCAAGAGGCCCTTTAGCTCCTCTTCACTTTCTGCCATAAGGGTTGTGTCATCTGCATATCTGAGGTTATTGATTATTTCTCCCAGCAATCTTGATTCCAGCTTGTGTTTCTTCCAGTCCAGCATTTCTCATGATGTACTCTGCATATAAGTTAAATAAGCAGGGCAACAATATACAGCCTTGACATACTCCTTTTCCTATTTGGAACCAGTCTGTTGTTCCATGTCCAATTCTAACTGTTGCTTCCTGATCTGCATATATGTTTCTCAAGAGGCAGGTCAGGTGGTCTGGTATTCCCATCTCTTTCAGAATTTTCCACAGTTTATTGTGATCCACACAGTCAAAGGCTTTGGCATAGTCAATAAAGCAGAAATAGATGTTTTTCTGGAACTCTCTTGCTTTTTCCATGATCCAAAATAAAATAAAATTTAAATTAAAAAAAAGTACACACAAGAAAATGTAAAAGAATATGCTTATGACCTAGAAGTTGAGGAACCTATTCTTAAATAATGCTTCCCTCTAAAACAATTCTATATATCATTATACAATAATTGATGAATTTGATTATATAGTAATTATATCTTTCTGTTCAAGGATGCACAACATAAATAAAGTGTACAAAAGCCTTATATTTAAGAAAAGAAGCATATGAAAATCAACAAGATAAGAACCCACAATCATGAGATGAGCTAAGGACATGATGAGGCTCTTTATAGAACAGGGAATCCAATAGGCTAACAAGCATATGAAAAGATGTCCAAATTCAGCAATAATTCAGGGAAATGCAAATTAATCAGTGAAACACCATTGTACCTTTGTTAAACTGGCCAAAAAAATAAAGAGAGATAATGCTGGACATTGCCCAGACATGATGGAGACATGGGGTGATCTTTCCAAGAGAGTAGAGACTGGGGCAAAGACGACTCTAACAGAACCTGGTTCAAATAAATATCCCCATATTTTGTGACCAAACTTTCGGATGTCAACACAAAGATATTCTCACAGTTTCACAAGGGAACATTTTTTAAAAAGTTCATCAGTGTTGCTTTTGGTGGTATAAATTAGAGGCAAGCTTGGAGTCCAATCTTAGGAGAAAGATAAGTTGAAGGTGAAGAATTCCCAGTGAAGGACTGTGCAGTGAAAGAAATAACAGATCACATATGCCCACAGCTCCATATGCTCAATCTTGGGCTCAGTTGCTAAGTTGTGTCCACAAACGAATGCTAAAAAAGTTATGGCTGAGTTTTTAAAAAGAAAGAAAAGATAGAAACAGGAGTGGAACCTGTAAATAACTAACTAGCATAAGTTGAAAGTTCATGCTAATAAAATGGATATTTTGTAAGAACAATACCCACTAAAAGATAAACATTAAAAACACTTTGAATACTAGGGATGTAGAACTGGTGTTGAAAAGGGATGAAAGAATGAATTAAATTAAGCAAGAGACTATCATGGATCTATGACAATAATGTACATTCTGAGGAGTATAATTAACTCAAATACATCTATCCCTGTACATTTCTATGCTTATCTATCCATCTATCATCTATCTAGGGACATGGGAATTTCTACCATGAGGTAGGAGGACAGAATAACATCCTTGTTGGAAAGGGCTACTCAAGATTGAATTTTATATATTCTCCTCCTCTAGGAAGGCCTTCTTCAAACTCTAGCTTCATAAAGGAGAGTTCACGTCAGTTCCAAAAGACAATTTAAAAAAAGAAGAGGAAAGGAAAAAATGCAGATAAACAGGCTCAGAAAACCACTATTTAAGTATTATTGATATAATTAAGATTATGAAGTGAACTTCAGAAAAGAAAAGGAAAAAAAAGCAAGTACAAGATTAAATAATATATTTGCAATATCCTCCCTCAAACAACACAGTTTCCAGGAAAATCAATTAATTTGGCCCAAGTAGTCATGCTTTTCTATGATCATTGTGAAGACTAAACAGCGTGACAGACTAAATTTCAACTGAATTCGTGAAATATTTTGTTGTCATGCAGAAACATCCTTAAAGTGCTGTGGTGTGTTCCTGGTTCACAGTTCATGTAAAGATTTGAAACCTAACGGAGTGTAATTGTATGCTTTATTTAATGTAAATAGCACTCCATTTTCCCATTTGGGGTATACCTAAGTAAAAGGTGATCTTTTAGTAGTTAAAATTTTAGAGAAGGAAAATAGTTGTTTATCTAATGAATTTTACAGAACACCAGCTGCATTTGACATAAGTAGGCAGATAATAAGTGGATGGATTTTCTTTGGGGAAATGTTATTAACAGGAAAAAGCACACTTCCCACACAAATTTAAAAAAAATTTCCTTTGGTATTTGCTTAATATCTTGATTAAAAATGTCGGTCACACAAAACTCTATGTCCAAATTGGAGAAACTAAATGTAAAACATGAGAAACAGGTGGAGATCAGGGCCCATTCACCATAAGGGGGCTGAGATTAGAGGTGACCACAAGTGACTCCCCACTGTCAAGTGAAGCAATAAGTGCTTTGAGGAAACACTTAGGGCTTTCATTCATTCACCCAAAACGTCAAAGAGTAACTCATTCTCCTAGCACTGTTCTCAAAATTTTGAACGAGACCAGCAAACCCCTTTATATTCTAATGGGATCAGACAGACAAGAAATCTGTAAACAGGTGATTACTAACACAGCTTATGTTATGTTAAGCGCTGGGAAGAAAAAAAATATGGAAAGGTAGCAATAGGAGAAAGAGTGAGAATGGGAAAATATATTTTGGCAGAGGTGGCTCGTCTCGCTGAAGTGATTAGAGGAGGTCCATCTGAGAAGCTGCATTTTAGGTGGACCTGAATGGTGAAGGAATGGGATGATGGATAGCCCAAAGTGTTGTAGGGAGGGGGAAATAAGTGAATCAGGAAAGAGAATGGGATAAATGGGCATAGAAATAAAGCCAGTGTGGTTGATGCACAGTGAGAAAGTTAGGAGTGATAAAACGTGATCATGGAAAGGAAGGTGGAGTTAAGTTATGAAAAACCTTATGGGCTACAAGAAGGAGTTTAGATTTTTATTACAAGTACAGAGTATTGTCAGTGAGGAGAGGAGTGTGTGCATAATCCATCGTGTCTGACTCTTTGTGACGCCATGGACTGTAGCCCGGCAGGCTCCTCTGTCCATGGAATTTTCCAGGCAAGAATACTGGCATGGGTTGCCATTTCCTACTCCAGCAGATCTTCCCAACCCAGGGATCTCTTGCATCTCCTGCATTGGTGGGCAGGTTCCTTACCTCTGAGCCACCTGGGAAGCTCACATAGTAGGTATTAATGTGTAAGAACACATGTTTGAAGATTGAATTCTGGTCAATGTAGATCTAAAATAACAGTAAGGCAATCCAAGGAATTGTCTACCTGAATTGAAAGGGCTCCAATTGAAACTGCTTCAGGGAAAGTATCATTCAGGAAATAATACACAGTAGACTAGCATTTCCTTTCAGAATCAAGAAAAAACATCTTCTGAGTAACCTTAATCTTTGACTTGTATCAAATACCTGTATTACTGGCTCCAAGAAGTCCAATGCTAACCTGTGTGGTATTTTTTTTTTTAAATTAGTCACGGTTTTCCAAAGAAACAGAATAAAATACAGGTTTTAATCTATATGTATACCTTTTCTTTATCTATCTATGAGAAAAAAATTCATTTTATGGAGTTGGCTCATATAATTGTGGTGGCCCTGCAAGTCTAAATTCTGCAGGTTGGGCCAGTAAGCTGGAGACCCAGAGAAAGGTTGATGTTACAGTTCAAGTCAAAAGGCAGTCTGGAGATAGAATTCCTTCTTCCTTAAGAGAGATCAGTCTTTTTTTTTCTTTTTCCCCTAAAGCCTTCAACTGATGAGGCCCACCCATATCGTGGGGGATATTCTGCTTTACTCAGAGTCTGTTAATTTAAATACTAATCTTACCTAAAACATAATTTCATAGGAACATCTAGACTAGTGTTTCACCAAATATCTAGGTACTGTGTCCTACTCAAGTTATCACATAAAAGTGACCATCACTGTTTCCACCCTTAGAGTTTAATAAAGATGGTACTGCTTATTTTGTATGGCAGAAAAAAAAAAAAATCCTTAGCAACTTTCTCCTTAGTGAGAGAAAGCTATAGCTATTAAAATCTCAAAGTAAGGCAAACTCATTCTACATTGGTTTCTTCAGTTTTTTTTGTTTTTGTTTTTTTTCCCCCAGTATTTCCTGACCAGGTGAGATTCTACTCTATGATGAGGTTGTCTTAATACTCTAAGCTTCCTTTTTACCTACTCCTCTTTCTTCCCTGCCTCCTTTCTTATCAAATATGGCTGATGAAATACAGATATAATAAAAAAATTTTAAGTGTCTTTAAGAAAGAAAACAGATCATAGGCAGAAAAGAGACCATATTTTATGACTTATAGCTGAGAATGACTGTGGGAAGTAAGAATTTCAGTCTGCTCCACTGCATGAAAGTCTACAGTTATTTTCTTCTCAATGACTTGGGATAAAATTGATTCATTTGAATGAAATGTAGTGTACAATTGCCCAATACCTCTTTTTAATATATTTTTCAAAGCAGGATATTTCTAAGATTTATAGAAAGATGCTTGAGGTTTATAGGGTATACTCTGGCTATGCTTACTACCCAGATATTTCCAAATATTTCCAATTATCAATCATTAATAAACCCAAGTTTATTCCATTAATCTTGTGAGGAATGTAAGGATCTTAAGAGATGGTGACAAATATTTAAGGTCAGCAAAAGTTCACCTCTAGTTATCTAGGCAGGAAGTGTGGGCAAACCAGTTTGGTCCAGTTGTGCTGATGGTAGATAGGAGAAAACTCACAGTGCAGGAGTTTCAATATGCCCTAAGGGTAATATGCATTCTCACACATTTGAGGGAAATTCCATTCAATCAAGAGTAGTTTTTGAATTTCAGCCATGTTCAAGGCACTGGATTAGGTGGACATAGTGGTAGGAGGGAAGATTTAGAGATGAGTAAACTACAGCTTCTATTGTTCTCATTAATTATAATCTAAAGGGAAGAATGGGGCTTCCCAGATGGTGCTAATGGTAGAGAACCCTCCTGCCAATGTAAGAGACAGAAGAAACACGGGTTCAATCTCTGGGATTGGAAAGATACCCTGGAGGAGGGTATGGCAACCCACTCCACTATTCTTGCCTAGAGAATCCCATGGACAGAGGAGCCTGGCAAGCTATAGTTTGTATGGTAACAAAGAGTCAGACACGACTGCAGTGCATATATATCCACCATACAAGGTAAAACGTAGTAACTCAAGAGTAGAAATATTTATGTAGGGACTTCCCTGCTGGTGCATTGCATAAGAACCTGCCTGCCAAGGCAGGATACACATGTTCAGTCCCTAGTCTGAGGAGATTCTGCACGCTGCGGAGCAACTAAGCCCATGTGCCACAACTACTGAGGCCACGTGCTACAGCTACTGAAGCCCGCAACCTAGAGGCCATGATCCACAGTAAGAGAAGCCTTGGTAATGAGAAGCCTGAGCACCACAGTGAAGAGTAGCCCCCACTTGCCACAGCTAGAGATAGACTGCGTGCAGCAGCAAAGACCCAGTGCAGCTAAAAATAAATAGATGAATAAGTAATTTTTAAACAGAAACATTCATGTAATGGCTTGTTGGCCAAAATGTCTTTTTGTACTTCTATAGGAAGAGAGTTGGGCCATGAGCTGACATCTACTACCTTTGAACAATTTGCCTGGTAGCCAAAAATCGGAGGAAGAATCTGCCTATTTTGGAAATAGTCTCCAGCTTTGACAGCAAAGCTTTCCACCTCCCTGTATTCTGTTCTTGGTCTTCAGATTTAGGCTTCCAGTGAGGATTTAGGAATATGCCTCTGTTGGTGGCATCCAGCCAACACAGCACTGGATGCCACAAAGACCTTTGGGAGATCCAGGCTATAAAAAATGAATGCTAAATGTCACAATTCTGTGTGCCTTCTACTTTGTTCTTGACTTGTCATGGGCTTGCCTCTCTCACTTGTATTCTACTCACTTGGTGTTCCCCGGGTCAAAGTCCAGAGAGCTCTTGCATTTTTTGAGAGAGGAATTACTAAATGCACTGATTTGGCCTTTCTTTGTGCTAAACTTATTTGAATGTTTGTTCTGGCCACAGAGATTTAGTCCAGCTTACTAACTACTTTTGTTTTACAATCTAGAATTTAGTCCAGATTGTTAGCTGCCTATAGCTCTGTGTGTGTGCGTATGTGCACACACACTCAGTCTTATCTGACTTTTTGCTACCCCATGTAATGTAACTCGCCAGGCTCTTCTATCTATGGTATTTCCCAAGCAAAATACTGGAGGAGGTTGTGATTTCCTTCTCCAGGAGAATCTTCCCAACACAAGAATCGAACTTGTGTCTACGGCTTTGGCAGTCAGGTTCTTTACCAGCTGAGCCATCAGGAAAGCTCCAGCTGGCTTCAGTTATGCCCTAGCTACTAACTAAGAAGCTGTATGTTCCAGTGAAGCTTCCGGTAGAGCTGGATAAAGAGACGTAATGCTTTGCTGCCAAACCACACCCATCCTCAGTTTACATTGCAGTGTAAACTGATTATGCAGCTGTTTCTGGTGCTTTCCTTTGAGTCATCTTGACACTTGCCACAGATGTTTTTAAGGATTTGATTCCTCTCTACTATGTGCCACTCATAAACTCAAAGGCATTTGCCTTTAAAACTTGAACTCTGGTGACACAAGTCATATAGTCTAGCGTATACAGGTTCAAATAGGGCTATGTCTGTAATAGTCACCCATTAAATATTTCTTGGGAGAATGTATTTTTCCAATGCTTCTTACCATTTTCCCTCTATTGCTTCATTCACTCAATCCATGACTCAGTTATCAAGTACTTATTCAGTACTAGCTATGTGACAAGGACTGTCCTAGATATAGGGAATATATCAAAGGAACAAAAGAGGCAAGAATTTCTGCCCTCCTGGAGCTTTCATCCCTTATTATGATATGGCTGAAGCAATAAATACCTTGGCATGCTATATATATTATAAATGGTCATAATTAATATAAACAAAATAAAGTAAGGAAAGGGGGTGAAGGAGGTTGGTGTCAGAGGAGGGATGAAGTTGATTAGGGTACTTCTGTGTTAAAATGATGGGAGATAAGAAAGAACTGGAAAAAAGAAAGACTGATAAAGAAAAGGCAGTGGGGTAGAGGGAAAACAAAGGATGTGTGATCTGGGGAGTCAGTCAGTTCAGTAGCTCAGTCTTGTCTGACTCTTTGCGACTCCAAGAGCCACAGCACACCACGTCTCCCTGTCCATCACCAACTCCCGGAGTTCACCCAAACCCATGTCCATTGAGTTGGTGAGGCCATCCAACCATCTCATCCTCTGTCTTCCACTTCTCTTTCCTTCAATCTTTCCCAGCATCAGGGTCTTTTCAAATGAGTCAGCTCTTTGCATCAGGTGGCCAAAGACCTGGAGTTTCAGCTTCAACATCAGTCCTTCCAGTGAATATTCAGGACTGATTTCCTTTAGGATGGACTGGTTGGATCTCCTTGCAGTCCAAGGGACTCTCAAGAGCCTTCTCCAGCATCACATTTCAAAAGCATTAATTCTTCGGTGCTCAGCTTTCTTTATATTCCAACTCTCACATCTATACATGACCACTGGAAAAACCATAGCCTTGAACAGACAGACCTTTGCTGACAAAGAAATGTCTCTGCTTTTAAATATGCTGTCGAGGTTGGTCATAATTTTCCTTCCAAGGAGTGTCTTTTAATTTCATGGCTACAGTCACCATCTGAAGTGATTGTGGAACCCCCCAAAATAAAGTCAGTCACTGTTTCAACCGTTTCCCCATCTATTTCCCATGAAGTGATGGGACTGGTTGCTATGATCATAGTTTTCTGAATGTTGAGTTTTAAGCCAAGTTTTTCACTCTCCTCTTTCACTTTCATCAAGAGGCTCTTTAGTTCTTCTTCTCTTTCTGTCTTAAGACTATTTTCATCTGCATATCTGAGGTTATTGATATTTCTCCTGGAAATCTTGATTCCAGCCTGTGCTTCCTCCAACCCAGCATTTCTCATGATGTACTCTGCATATAGGTTAAATAAGCAGGGTGACAATATACAGCCTTGATGTACTCCTTTTCCTATTTGGAACCAGCCTGTTGTTCCATGTCCAGCTCTAACTATTGCTTCCTGACCTGCATACAGGTTTCTCAAAAGGCAGGTCAGGTGGTCTAGTATTCCCATTTCTTTTGGAATTTTCCACAGTTTATTGTGATCCACATAGTCAAAGGCTTTGGCATAGTCAATAAAGCAGAAATAGATATTTTTCTGGAACTCTCTTGCTATTTTGATGATCTAATGGATGTTGGCAATTTGATCTCTGGTTCTTCTGCCTTTTCTAAAACCAGCTTGAACATCTGGAAGTTCACGGTTCATGGATTGCTGAAGCCTGGCTTGGAGAATTTTAAGCATTACTTTACTAGCGTGTGAGATGAGTGCAATTGTGCGGTAGTTTGAGCATTCTTTGGCAATGCCTTTCATTGGAATTGGAATGAAAACTGACTTTTTCCAGTCCTGTGGCCACTGCTGAGTTTTCCAAATTTGCTGACATATTGAGTGCAGCACTTTAATAGCATCATCTTTTAGGATTTGATATAGCTCAACTGTAATTCCATCACCTCCACTAGCTTTGTTCAAAGTGATGCTTCCAAAGGTCCATTTGACTTCACATTCCAGGATGTCTGGCTCTAGGTGAGTGATCACACTGACGTGATTATCTGAGTCATGAAGATTTTTTTTTGTATAGTTCTTCTGAGTATTCTTGCCACCTCTTCTTAATATCTTCTGCTTCTGTTAGGTCCCTATCATTTCTGTTCTTTATTGACCCCATCTTTCTATGAAATGTTCCTTCAGTATCTCTAATTTTCTTGAAGAGATTTCTAGTCTTTCCCAGTCTATTGTTTTTCTCTATTTCTTTGCATTGTTCACTGAGGAAGGCTTTCATCTCTCTCCTTGTTATTCTTTGGAACTTTGCATTCAAATGAGTATATCTTTCCTTTTCTCCTTTGCTTCTCTTCTTTTCACAGCTATTGTAAGGCCTCCTCAGAAAGCCATTTTGCTTTTTTGCAGTTCTTTTTCTTCGGGGTGGTCTTGATTCCCGTCTCCTGTACAGTGTCACGAACCTCCATCCATAGTTCATCAGGCATTCTATCAGATCTAGTCCCTTAAATCAATTTCTCACTTCCATTGTATAGTCATAAGGGGTTTGATTTAAGTCATACCTGAATGGTCTAGTGGTTTTCTCCACTTTCTTCAATTTCAGTCTGAATTTGGCAATAAGGAGTTCATGATATGAGCTACAGTCAGCTTCAAGTATTTTTTTGTTGACTATATAGAGCTTCTCCATGTTTGGCTGCAAAAGATATAATCAATCTGATTTCGGTGTTGGCCATCTGGTGATGTCCATGTGTAGAATCTTCTCTTGTGGTGTTGGAAGAGGGTGTTTGCTATGACCAGTATGTTCTCTTGGCAGAACTCTATTAGCCTTTGGCCTACTTCATTCTGTACTCCAAGGCCAAATTTGCCTGTTATTCCAGGTGTTTCTTGACTTCCTACTTTTGCATTCCAGTCCCCTATAATGAAAGGATATCTTTTTTTGGGTGTTAGTTCTAGAAGGTCTTGTAAGTCTTCATAGAACCATTCAAGTTCAGCTTCTTCAGCATTACTGGTCAGAGCACAGACTTGGATTACCATGATATTGAATGGTTTGCCTTGGAAATGAACAGAGATCATTCTGTTGTTTTTGAGATTGCATCCATGTACTGTATTTCAGACTCCTTTGTTGAGTATGATGTCTACTTCATTTCTTCTAAGGGATTCCTTCCCACAGTGGTAGATAAAATGGTCATCTGAGTTAAATTCACCCATTCCAGTCCATCTTAGTTAACTGATTCCTAGAATGTTGATGTTCACTCTTGATCTCCTGTTTGACCACTTCCAATTTGCCTTTATTCGTGGACCTAACATTCCAGGTTCCTATCCAATATTGCTCTTTACAGCATCAAACCTTGCTTCTATCACCAGTCCCATCCACAGCTGGGCGTTGTCTTTGCTTTGGCTCCATCCCTTCATTCTTTCTGGAGTTATTTCTCCACTGATCTCATACTCTTCATCGGTTCTCAAGCCAAGAATACTGATGTGGTTTGCCATTCCCTTCTCCAGTGGACCACATTCCGTCAAACTGCTCCACCATTACCTGTCTGTCTTGGGTGGCCCCACACGGCATGGCTTATAGTTTCATTGAGTTAGACAAGGCTGTGGTCCGTGTGATAAGAATGGCTAGTTTTCCGTGATTGTAGTTTCAGTCTGTCTTGCCCTCTGATGCCCTCTGATGCACTCTCTCAGTGTCTACTGTTTTACTTGGGGAGTCAAGAAGATAAGAACTGAGAAGTAATATAGAGGCCATTTGTTACTTAACAAGAGCAGTTCTGCTGGTAATAGAGAGAAAAATCTGATTGGAATTATTTAAAATAATAATTGGAGAAGCATATGAAAAGTTTAAACATCATCAGCCTTCAAGAAATGGCAAATTAATACTAAAGAAATACCAGTACTTCCCATTAGATTGAATTAAATTAAAAGAACAGTAAAATCAGATATTGGTGAGAATGTGGAGATTTACATTGTTGGTGGCCATATAAATTGGTAAAGCTACTTTGGAAAATTAACTGGTAATATCTTTTGAGCTAAACATGATCCTACCACAATTCCATTCCAGGCTATATATCCAATAGAAATGAGTGCTTGCAAAGTATTTTAAGAATGTTCAAAGTAGCTTTATTAATGATAGCAAAAAGTTGAAAGTAATTCAAATATTCATCCATAGAATGGACAATCTGTGGTATGTTCATACAGAATGTAAGAAATGAGAAAGAATGAACCACTGCCATCCTTAACAATACAAATAAAACTCACAGACATAATATTGCATGAGAAAGCTAGACAAGAAAGAGTATATACTGTGTGATTCCATTAATATGACATTCAGAAATAGGCAAAAATTAATCTATGGTGATAGAGTAGAAAATTGATGTTATCCTTAAGGAGATAGTGATCAGAAAGGGCATGAGGGAACATCTCATGAGGACTGCTATTATTCTAATTTTAATCAGAGTTATGCTTAAATGCTATACACCTAAGATCTATGTATTTTTCTTTGTGTGTGTCTCTGAGTTTTTGTGATCCCACGGACTGTAGCTCGACAGGTTCCTCTGTTCATAGGATTCTCCAGAATGGAGTGGGTTGCCACTCACTTCTCCAGAGGATCTTCCAACCCAGGGATCAGACTCACATCTTGCACACTGCAGGAAGATTATTTACCATCTGAGCCATGAGGGAAGCCAAGTGCTTAAGTGCTATACACTTAAGATCATGTATTTCATTCTGTGTAAGTCATACATTAATAAAAAGTGTTTAGATGTAGAATTAAGAAAAGGCAATAGGGATAACTTTTTTTTCCCCCCCAACACTAACATGGGGAGTGCTAAACACACAGAATCATAGAATGGGAAAGGATTTAAAGATCGCCCTGTCTGAACTTCTTCCACAGCACCCTATGAAGCATATCACTTTCCTGCAGGCTGGTGTCTGGAATATGTGCCTTTGAGTACTAATCACTTTCTACATGTCTGGACATCATTTTGGTTGACTCTTGATTATCATGGTATGTCAGTCAGGAAAAAACATAACAATATAGATTCAGGGTAAACTTGAGGAATGACTTCTATAAGAATCAAAAATACTAAAGTTCATGTTCTGTATGGAGATGGGTAATTGTGACCAACTCCTACCTTATATTTTATGAAGAGAAGCATTATCTCTCAAGTTTAGAAGGCATATTTCAGGTGAAAGGAAAAATGTGTGCCAGTGCAAATCCCAGGTTATTCCAAACTGGGAGTTTCTCCACATATGAAAAACACACATAAATCTTTTGAGCTTCAGTGGGATCAATTTAAATGCTTTTAGGTAAGCTGGTATAAAGATAGCAAACACAAGAATGATCAAAGCAATGCCAGACCCTGAGCTGAACTGCTTGACTTGTTCAGAGGCTGCCTTTCAGCTTGATCGAGTGAGGAGCTTTACCTTTATATTAATTTGGAAATAACTCATGACACAGCATAGACCAAATCTTCTCTCCCTTGAAGCCCAGCCAACTTCCAGGGCTACACCTTTCCTTGCCAAAGAGCACACCCTGAGCCTTGGGAAGCTTCCTTGAGAGATCCTCAGCAGTGAGATGTGGCAACAGCAGTAGGGAGAGGAACTGATAAACTGGGAGAAGGAGTTTGCTGGGCTAGTGGGAATCTTTCTCCCGCTTTCTACCCTGGGCACACCAAAATCATGTAGTAAGGGAAATCTACCCTTTCCTGTGCGCAGGCTGCGTGCTAAGTTGCTTCAGTCATATCCGATTCTTTGTAACCCTATGGACTGTAGCCTATCAGGCTCCTTAGTCCCTGAAGCAAGTACAAATTTGAAGAGGGTGGAAACTGGCTGTGGAGCAGTTAGCATGGCAGGGATAAAGCTGTTCATTCTGTGGGAACGTTTTGTGGGAAGCAGTTGAAGCAGGGAGTGGAGAGCAGAGTCATGAAAACTTGTTCTGCTGACTGCAATCTGTGCTGTAGGAAATTGCATAATAGCAGTTTCATCAGCATCTAGGCTGCTGAAGCCAATGTTGTTCATCTCTTAGGACATGAGTCATGACTGTAAACACTCACTCACACAAACACATATACATGAATCTGGATGGTAACATCCATTGGGGATCATGTGATGAAATAGAAATAATCAAAAGATCATGTAGTACCTTCATTATCAACCACTCCCACATAGGTGCACAAAAATATTAATTTAGAGACCACAATGATGCTCACATGCAGCATACACTGTAAATTCTCATTAGTTGTGCTGACTGAGAAATGAATGGATGTTGGCTAGTAGGTATTTTAAAATTAAACTCAGATAAACTTTTAAAGGCTTCTCTGGTGGCTCATCTGGTAAAGAATCTACCCGCAATGTGGGAGACCTGGGTTCGATTCTTGGGTTGGAAAGATCCCCTGGAGAAGGAAATGGCTACCTACCCACTCCAGTAGTCTGGCCTGGAGAATTCCATGGACTGTATAGTTCATGGGGTCGCAAAGAGTCAGACATGACTGAGTGACTTTCACTTTAAACTTTTAAAAATTCTTAAATATTTTAATTTTTCATCTAGCAAATTAAAAAATAGATTTAGTGATAACAAAGATTGATTAAAGTGTGGGGAAATGGACACACACAAGAGTATAAATTTATATACATTTTTCTATAGATCAGTTTGGCAATATGAAACAGAAGTATTAAAATATAAATTTCATTTACCTAACTTTAGGTAATTCTAATTTTAGGACTTTTTAAGAATATCACTAGTATTATTTTCAGAGACTGTGCTGTTTACACAATGAGGTAATACATCAACATTAAAAATGATGTTTTAAAGGGGATATTTTGGAAGTGGGATAGAGGCTCAAGAGGGGGAGGATAGATGAATACACATAGCTGATTAACTTCATTGTATTAGTGATAACAAAGATTGATTAAAGTGTGGGGAAATGGACACACACAAGAGTATAAATTTATATACATTTTTCTATAGATCAGTTTGGCAATATGAAACAGAAGTATTAAAATATAAATTTCATTTACCTAACTTTAGGTAATTCTAATTTTAGGACTTTTTAAGAATATCACTAGTATTATTTTCAGAGACTGTGCTGTTTACACAATGAGGTAATACATCAACATTAAAAATGATGTTTTAAAGGGGATATTTTGGAAGTGGGATAGAGGCTCAAGAGGGGGAGGATAGATGAATACACATAGCTGATTAACTTCATTGTACAGCAGAAACTAACGGAACATTGTAAAGCAACTATACCCAAATAAAAATAAACAGTATTTTGGTGTTTGTTGATAGGGAAATATGGAAATTTGTTGATGAGTGGGAAAATATATTTAAAAACATTAAAAAGCAGTGTGAATAGTATGATCTCATTTTGTAAATAAATATGTAAATAGTTGCACACAAAACTCAGATAAAGTTTTCATAAATAGTATGCATCTCAAAATTATTTCTATTGAAAGCTCCGAATTGCCTTATAGCTAGGATTCATTGAGTTAGCTGGAAATAAAGGGGAAAAAGAGACAGAGTAATGCAACTTAAGGCTTAGTATTTAACATCTAAGGAACCAGATCAGTGTTTTCCAATCTAGTGTATGGGCATTAGAATCACTGTGAATATTCAGATTTATTGGGTCTGGGGTCCCTCTAAACTGGTACTGTTAAGGCTTCCAAAGTGATTTTATGTGCAGCCACAGATGGGATCTAATGCATTAGGTGCAGTGGTTCTCAAAGTGTGGTTCCTGGACCAGTATCATCAATATCCCCTGATAATTTGTTAAAGAGGCAAATTATTGGTTCCTACGCTAGCCTTACTGAATCAGAAACTTTGGGAGTGGCTGGGCCCAGCTGTTTTGGTTTAACAAGTGCTCCAAGTGCTTTCGATGCAGCCTAAAGCATGAGAAGGGCTTCCTTGGTGGCTTACTGGTAAAGAATCCTCCTGCTAATGCAGGAGAAGCGGGTTCAATCTCTGGGTTGGGAGGATCCCCTGGAGAAGGAAATGGCAATGCACTCCAATATCCTTGCCTGGGAAATCTCATGGATTGGAGAGCCTGACAGACTACAGTGCATGGGGTCGCCAGAGTCGGGCTCGACTGAGCAATTAAACAACAGCAACAAGACATGAAAAACCTCACCTCAGGGAAACAGTGCAGTGAGTTTCAGGTGATCAACCACAGGAAACCTAATTTAAAGAGGCCTGCTCAGAGCTCTGCAGGATAGCAGATGGACTATTCTAAACAGAAGTCAGCATAGTTACAAATGCCCCAAATTTAAAAAAAAAATAATCAGGGAAAGGGAATTCATGCTGATGCACACTCACAGGCAGTGATCTTCCAAAGCAGGCTAAACTGACATGTGAGAAGCTTTGTGTCCCAGTAAACACACAGTTACATGTTTCCAATGCCTGGAAGTGCTCAGCTGCTGCTATTGACAATACTTTCCCACAGTAATACACCCTCCATGTTACAACCAAAGTAATATTTTCCACTTGCAACACTGATCATCCCACCTCCATTTCCAGACTTAAAAACCCCAAGGCTTTCCGTTGCCCACAGGGCAAAGACCAAAATTCCCAGCACAGCTTAAAAGGTCTCACACATTCTGATCTCCACCCATTCCCACCCTCGAGTCACAGGATGTTCCCTGGTGAGTTCAATGTCTTGGCTACATTGGCCTCCTTTCTGTCCTTGGGACTCCCAACCATCCCTCCTGTCACACTCTTTTCCTATAATATACCCTCTGCAGGAGGGCCTAGAGGAGCGATCCCACATTGAAGGTAAGGAAGGGCGGTGGTGAGGAGATACCCCAAGTCCAAGATAAGGAGCAGTGGCTGTGCTTTGCTGGAGCAGCTGTGAAGAGATACCCCACGCTCAAGG
>SJYC01058532.1:0-10880 GCA_006408675.1 Madoqua kirkii | reverse complement strand
TCACGCGAAGTGTTGACTGGAATAGACTCTGATGCTGGGAAGGATTGGGGGCAGGAGGAGAGGGGGACGACAGAGGATGAGATGGCTGGATGGCATCACTTACGTGAGTCTGAATGAACTCCGGGAGTTTGTGATGGACAGGGAAGCTTAGTGTGCTGTGATTCATCGGGTCACAAAGAGTCGGACACGACTGAGCAACTGAACTTAACTAAACTGAACTGAACCCTCTGCTGAGAGCACTCTCTCCTCCTGTCATTGTCTATTCAATTCTTTTGCATCCTTCAAATCTCAGTCATCACCCCTACAAGGTAAACTTCCTTGATTCTTTTGACCAGGTCAGTCTGAAGGACATGTACTCTCTTCTTAAGAGGACTCCTCATATCTATGAGCTTGCATGTGTTGGTGAGTCTCCTTGACTCATACCTTTCCTTCTCACCATTTGGTCAACCATACATAGGCAAGCTCTCTTTCATAGCCCTGACATATTGATGGCACAGGGCTTGACATGCAGCAAAGACACAAGACCACTTTTAATGAATGGATGACTGGATGGATAGATAAATGAATAAGTGAATAGTAGTGTGGCTATGCTGCTAGGACTCCCTACTGACAGTGGCCATTGACTTGCATCACACCATCCACATCCCTTATTTGAGGTCCATACAGTCTTACAGAAAAGGACACAAGGACATTCTGAAGGTGTGTCTTTTGTATATCATCACAGTTTTGGGTCTTGAGATTAACTCAAGGGAGAATATTGAATTAGAAGCCAAGTGCTTTTCTTAGCTGTGACTCTGTCTCTATTAGCCTGTGCATTCTTGCTTTGCCACAGTGAATTGTATGTGACACATTTATTACTTCCTGGCATCATATGAGCAGGTTCTGCCCATTGATTTCTCATAACTGAGCTTGTTTTGATAAACTTTCACATTCAGTTTCATTTCAGTTGCTCAGTCGTGTACTTTTTGCGACCCCATGGACTGCAGCACACTAGGCTTCCCTGTCCATCACCAACTCCTGGAACTTGCTCAAACTCATGTCCATTGAATCAGTGATGCCATTCAAACATCTCATCCTCTGTCATCCCTTTCTCCTCCTGCCTTCAATCTTTTTCAGCATTAGGATCTTTCTAATGAGTCAGTTCTTTGCATCATGTGGCCAAATTATTGGAGTTTCAGCCTCAGCATTAGTACTACCAAAGAATATTTAGGACTGATTTTCTTTAGGATTGAATGGTTTGATCTCCTTGCAGTTCAAGGGACTCTCAAGAGTCTTCTCCAACTCCACAGTTCAAAAGCAATAATTCTTCAGCATTCAGTTTTCTTTATGGTCCAGCTCTCACATGCAGACATGACCACTGGAAAAACCATAGCCTTGACTAGATAGACCTTTTTTGGCAGAGTAATGCCTCTGCTTTTTAATGTGCTGTCTAGGTTGGTCATAACTTTTCTTCCAAGGGGCAAGCATCTTTTAATTTCATGGATGCAGTTACCATCTACAGTGATTTTGGAGCACTCCAAAATAAAGTCTCTCACCGTTTCCATTTTCCCCCCATCTATTTGAAATGAAATGATGGGACCAGGTGCCATGATCTTAGTTTTCTGAATGTTGAGTTTTAAACCAATTTTTTTCACTCTCCTCTTTCATTTTCATCAAGAGGCTCTTTCATTCTTTGCTTTCTATAAGGGTGGTGTCACCTGCATATGTGAGGTTATTGATATTTCTCCTGTCAATCTTGATTCCAGCTTGTGCTTCATCCAGCTCAGCATTTCGCTTGATGTACTCTGCATATACTCTGTTAAATAAACAGTGTGACAATACACAGCCATGATGTAATCCTTTCCCAATTTGGAACCAGTCTGTTGTTCCATGTCCAGATCTAACTGTTGTTTCTTGACCTGCATACAGATTTCTCAGGAGGCAGGTAAGGTGGTATAGTATTCCCATCTCTTGAAGAATTTTCCACAGTTTGTTGTGATCCACACATTCAAAGGCTTTGGGATAGTCAATAAAGCAGAAATAGATGTTTTTCTGGAACTCTCTTGCTTTTTTGATGATCCAATGGATGTTGGCAATTTGACCTCTGGTTCCTATGTCTTTTCTATATCCAGTTCATACATCTGGAAGTTCACGGTTCACATACTGCTGAAGCCTGGCTTGGAGAATTTTGCTCATTACTTTGCTAGTGTGTGAGATGAGTGCAACTGTGTGGTAATTTGGACATTCTTTGGCATTGCCTTTCTTTGGAATTGGAATGAAACTGACCTTTTCCAGTCCTGTGGCCACTGCTGAGTTTTCCAAATTTGCTGGCATATTGAGTGCAGCACTTTCTAACATATTGAGTGCAACACTTTCAAATCTTATAGGAATTGAAATAGCTCAACTGGAATTCCATTACCTCCACTAGCTTTATTCAAAGTGATGCTTCCTAAGGCCCACTTGACTTCACATTCCAGAATGTATGGCTTAAGGTTAGTGATCACACCATCGTGATTATCTGGGCCATGAAGATCTTTCTTGTATAGTTCTTCTGTGTATTCTTGCCATCTCTTTTTAATATCTTCTGCTTTTTTTAGGTCCATACCATTTCTGTCCTTTATCAAGCCCATCTTTGCATGAAATGTTCCCTTGGTATGTCTAATTTTCTTGAAGCGATCTCTAGTCTTTCCCATTCTATTGTTTTCCTCCATTTCTTTGCATTGATCACTGATGAAGGCTTTTTTATCTCTCCTTGCTATTCTTTGGAACTCTGCATTCAAATGGGTATATCTTTCCTTTTCTCCTTTGCCTTTAGCTTCTCTTTTCTCAGCTATTTGTAAGGCCGCCCCAGGCAACCATTTTACCTTTTTACATTTCTTTTTCTTAGGGATGGTCTTTATCACTGCCTCCTGTAAAATGTCAAGAACCTCTGTCCATGGTTCTTCAGGCACTCTATCAGACCCAATCCCTTGAATTTATTTGTCACTCCTATTGTATAATCATGAGGGATTTGATTTGGGTCATACTTGAATGGTCTGGTGGTTTTCCCTACTTTCTTCAATTTAAGACTGAATTTTGCAATAAGGAGTTCATGACCTGAGCCACAGTCAACGCCTGGTCTTGTTTTTGCTGACTGTATAGAGCTTCTCCACCTTTGGCTGCAAAGGATATAATCAATCTGATTCAACATTTATCACCTGGTGATGTCCTTGTGTACAGTCTTTTCTTGTGTTGTTAGAAGAGGATGTTCACATACGAAGAGCCTAAAGCAGTACTTAAGTCAAAATAGGCATTCAATGTGTGGGGAAAGATTTGTGTGAGAGCAAAGTTTTGGTCTAATTAGGTAATAACATCAGTTTACTCATGGTTCAGTCCTGTTGAGGAGACAAAGCATTTCCGGATGCACTTTCTTTCAAGTGAAGGACACAAGTTCCCCCCAAAGTAGTTGTTAGATTTGTCAGTAGCAATAGCAAATGCAAAAAGAGAATGAAATTCTATATGTAAAGTATTGATGGAAAGAAATTTGGACAAAGAATTTTATATCGTTATATTTCCATTTAAAAAATAGCTTAATAAAAAAGAGGCATACACAGCCTCATGTTTACCTTATAAAGATACTACCTTGAATATGCTTTTGGAGAAAGTTCTAAATAAGAGAAATTTCTAAATAAGAGAAACCAGGAACTTCTACAAGAGATGAGAAAAGAATGTGATCAAATATCTTGGTAAATTCTACTGTTTTCTTTTTAAAAACCTAGAACCAGAGAAAAGCAAAAAGGGAAGCATCAAACCCAGAACTAAAATTTAGACAACATGATAGATTAATATGGAGATAAAACAATATTTTTAAATGTAAAATAGAAGTATTGACACATGAAACAACTAATAAGGATATATATGAATATGAGTATGAGTGTTATAAGAAAAAAATAGGGTATATAACATCTAAAACAGCAGACAAAAATTCCATCTGTTCCTTGGGATGCAGGGAAGGAGAATAAAAAAACTTAAAGAAGCTATGAAAATGAATAAAGATGAATTTTCTGGTTTGCTTAAGAATAGTGAATTGAGATTTGACAATGGGGGAAAGAGGCAGAATTAGAAGACATTTGGTTTTGGAGGACAAACCCTCAGTGACCTCAATGTCATTATTCATCTTTTCCCTTCTGATCATGGCAAAACTGAGAAGCCATCATAGTGGCCATTGTTCTTACTTAGCCACTGTGTAATCAAATGAAGCTATTTGGAAAATAGACATTTTGTTTTCCCTGCCCTGGGTCTCAGGGAGAGCCTTGGAAGTCTGGCCAGTTCTTAAGTTTCAAATGAGGGAGCTGGCTATCAGAGGCAAATGGCAGGCCAGGTTAGTAACCATCACAACAACTGATGTAAGGGTGCCAAACACAAGGTCTCTCCATGGGGTCTGTTCCCTGTTCCAGGGACTAAAGATAAATGAATTGTTTGAAATGTGCAACCATCATACTTGTCAACTAGTTACAAAATTTGGGCCAGAAGAGTTATAAGAGACAAAAGCCTCTGAGAGTGGAAGTTTATGTATTTGACTTTTCCCTGTTGGCTCAGATGGTAAAGCATCTGCCTGCAATGAGGGAGATCTGGTTTTGATTCCCAGGTTGAAAATATACCCTGGGGAAGGAAATGACAACTCACTCCAGTATCCTTGCCTGGAAAATCCAATGGACAGAGGAGCCTGATAGGCCATAGTCCATGGGGTCGCAGAAAGTTGGACATGACTGAGTGACTTCAATATATAAAATATATTTGAATATACATAGAGCCCCAAACATTTGACTTTGATGGTAAGTTTGAAACCAGGGAGGATTAGCTTGCATGGGAAAGAACTCACCTCCTATGTTGAGTTAGCTTGTGTGAACATTAATCACTTTCCTCAAATATTTCAATTTCAAAGGAATATATTGAACTTCCATTTTCTCAAGACAGAATAGTAACAAGGTACATGTGTTTTTGGTGTGAGAAAAACCACTTTCATGAGTAGAATTTCCCTCTGTTTTCCAAGTGAAGTCTGTCTTCCCTGGCTTGACAGAACATTGACAGCCTAGAAAGTCTCAGTTTTGGGGGAAATGTCCAGTGAGCAGTGAATCTTGATGCCCTCTGGTAGGGAAAGCGGCATTTTAGCAAAGCCAGTTCCAGGGTCATATGAAGGAGCATTTCAGAGTGAGACGTCTTCTAGCATGCAACAGGAAGCAATGGGAAGTTTGTATTCATGACTCTTCATTCCCAGGACAAGGAGTTGGAGTCTATACATGCCCTGCCAGCATGAACAATTAGCGCTCTCCAGGAAAAATAAGAAACAAATGCCAAGAATATAAAAGGGAATTTAGGGTCAACTATTTAATTCCCATTAATGACAGTTAATTTTTCTTACATTCTGGAAGTACAGATTAATTAGCCTTCAGATACATTTCTCTATTTCAAGGTCATAGTTTTCTTGAGGAAATTACTGGCTGACTTCTCTTGCCTAATATATTGGAAAAGGAGTACGTCAAGGCTGTATATTGTCACCCTGCTTATTTAACTTCTATGCAGAGTACATCATGAGAAATGCTGGACTGGAAGAAACACAAGCTGGAATCCAGATTGCCAGGAGAAATATCAATATCAGATATGCAGATGACACCACCCTTATGGTAGAAAGTGAAGAGGAGCTAAAAAGCCTCCTGAGGAAAGTGAAAGAGAAGAGTGAAAAAGAAGATCATGGCATCCGGTCCCATCACTTCATGGGAAATAGATGGGGAAACAGTGAAAACCGTGTCAGACTTTTTGCGGGGAGGCTCCAAAATCACTGCAGATGGTGACTGCAGCCATGAAATAAGAAGACGCTTACTCCTTGGAAGAAAAGTTATGACCAATCTAGATAGTATATTCAAAAGCAGAGACATTACTTTGCCGACTGGGTCAGCAAAGGTCCGTCTAGTCAAGGCTATGGTTTTTCCTGTGTTCATGTATGGATGTGAGAGTTGGACTGTGAAGAAGGCTGAGTGCCGAAGAATTGATGCTTTTGAACTGTGGTGTTGGAGAAGACTCCTGAGAGTCCCTTGGACTGCAAAGAGATCCAACCGGTCCATTCTGAAAGAGATCAACCCTGGGATTTCTTTGGAAAGACTGATGCTAAAGCTGAAACTCCAGTACTTTGGCCACCTGATGCAAAGAGTTGACTCATGGGAAAAGACTGTGATGCTGGGAGGGATTGGGGGCAGGAGGAGAAGGGGACGACAGAGGATGAGATGGCTGGATGGCATCACGGACTAATGGACATGAGTCTGAGTGAACTCAGGGAGATGGTAATGAACAGAGAGGCCTGGCATGCTGTGATTCATGGGGTCTCAAAGAGTCAGACACAACTGAACTGAACTGAACTGACTGACTTCTCTTGCCTAATATTTTAGGACTCCTAGGAATTTCTAAAGTTTAGGATGAGCAGTTGTTGAAAAAATTGTATTAACAAGTCTTATTAATAGAAAATATTTTGAAATATGTTATATCTAGCACACAGTTTGTTTAAACTTACACATATACATGCAAGTTCCTTCATAACTTTAGCCTGCAAAAGCTATTTATCTTTCCCATAGATCTGAATTGGAGATGTGTGTATCTTTGTAATTCAGGTGTCACAGTTTATCTCTTTGAAACGCTATAGAACTTGTTCAATTTAGTTCTCATCACAAAACTATTGTTTCCTCTAAGTGTAAGAAGGATCCCTAGAGGCTTGAACTCGGCTGACAGAATTACTGTGTTCTAAAATCCAATAGATTAATCCATTAGTATAACTCAATGGATTAGTGAGTTGACTACTTGGTCTGATTTTTCCTTTTTTCTTTTTCACATTAAGAAATTTCCCTAATCAATATTGGTTGGGGCTGTCTCTTATACACATCTTATCTCATATTTTAGTTTTTAAAAACTTTCAAAGATATTGAGATCATAGACTAATTCAGTAAACATAGTTATATATACAACTAGGTATACCAATTGATTACATTTTAGAAATTTTGCTTCTCTCTCACCTGAATTCATTTGAAACTAAATTCATCATGACATTTCATCTGAACTTATTCTATTGGTATTTCCTAAAAATCAGAATATTCTCCTACAAAATCAGTAGCATGAGCATACCTAAAACATTACCTGTAATCTCATAGTATCTTTTTATATCCAACCAAATTGCTCCAGTTGATTTAGAAATGTCTTGTGACTAGAGTTCAATTTCTTTAAATTTTGAACAGTCTCACACCATTTTAGTTTGGTTTTGTTTTTGTGAAATTGACTTTTAGACAGGACCAGTAGGTAAATGCATATAATGTCCCATATTCTAGATGTGTCTGTGTGTTTCCTCATGGTAATGTTTTAACTTGTTGCTCTAATCCTGTACTTCTAGTAACCTGAAAGCTTGGACTATACATCCCTTGGGTCTTGTGTCATCATATTTGTTTCCTTAAAAGAAGTGGAGAAGAACTTCGGTTAGTCTCACTGGCTGACATCTTTTTCTCCTCTCTCTTCTTTACTTTTCTTTCCAAGGCACTTCCTGGATTCACTGGTCTCTTCTCCTTCACGGCTTTTCTGCCCTTCAGTTTTGCAGCCCTGTGTGAAATTTATATTACTCTTATTTTCAGGGCTGCTTCTAAACTGGAAAAATATGTGTTCTGAAATCCTTACTTTAATCTCTCAATTGAATGACATTGAAACATGTATACTATCATGTAAGAAACAAAGTGTCAGTCTATGTTTGATGCACAATACAGGATGCCTGGGGCTGGTGCATCCCGATGATCCAGGGAGATGATATGGGGTGGGAGGTGGGAGGGGGGATGAGGATTGGGAGCTTGTATACACCCGTGGCAGATTCATGTCAATGTATGGCAAAACCAATACAGTATTGTAAAGTAAAATAAAGTAAAAATAAAATTTAAAAAAATAAAAAAATAAAAATAAAAGCACGGTCTTTGTAATATATTATGGAATTCCACAAAAATAGCTTTTATGGTCTTATAGTTTGAAAGTTACTTCAAGTCACTTTAGTCTTGCCTCTTTTGTTTACTAATTAATTAATTCAATAAGTCTGATTCAGGTACACTGCTAGTTATTAGGACAGAAACTAATCAGGATATAGTGCCAACCCTGTTGAACTGGGAAAAAGACTCTTAATAGATATCATTTCAGCCATAAAAACTTCCCTTTCTCTTTTGTTTCAAAAGAGACTTACTGACTTCCCCTCCATGTTCATTACTTGTCACTTTTATTACTGGACTGAGACTTCCTTGACTTTTTTGAGATATTTTTTATATCAGCATCTCCAGCACTTAGTATTTGTCCCTAAAACATAATAGATGTCCAATAAATGTCTGGAATATTGGTGAGGTGTTATTTGTTGTGTTATAAGAAAGAGATGTACAAACTGTAATTATAGAAATATGAACAAAGTTGTATAGAAATACTGAGATGGTGACTTTCGAACTGGAGTTCTAAAAGATAAATATGTAAATATTGTGGGGAGGATATCACGGAGAGAGGGAACTATATGTAAAAAGGCCTACGGTATTCAGAGGACAAAGTGGCACTACAAAGAGCAAAATATAAGAGACAGGTTATTGGGGAAGGGCAGAGGGAGAATATAAAATGGTGTGTTGAAACTAGATATTGAAGAGTCTTAACTTCTAAGCTAAACCTTTTGGATTCTACCCTGTAGGAGACAAGAGGAAAGCAAAAACTTTAAAAGACAAGGAAAGAAATAAACCCCCACACCTATGGCCACCTCATCTATGACAAAGAGGCAAGAATACACAATAAATAAAAGACAGCCTCTTCATAAGTGGTGCTGGGAAAACTAGACAGCTATGTGTAAAAGAATGAAATCAGATAAAATAAATTCAAAACGGATTTAAGACCTAAATGTAAACTCAGAAACTATAAACTCTTGAAGGAAAACACAGGCAATACATTCTATGACATAAATCACAGGAAGATTCTCCATGACCCACTTCCTAGAGTAATGGAAATAAAAATATACAAGTGGGACCTAATTAAACTTAAAATCTTTTATACAGCAAAGGATACTATAAACAGGGTGAAAAGGCAACCCTCAGAATGGGAGGAAATAATAGCAAATGAAACAACTGACAAAGGATTAATTTTCAAAATATATAAGCAGCTCATACAAATCTATACCAGAAAAACAAACAACTCAATCTAAAATTGAGAAAAGACCTAAACAGACATTTCTCCAAAGAAGACATACAGATGGCTAACAAACACATGAAAAGATGCTCAACATCACTACTAGAGAAATGCAAATCAAAACTACAATAAGATATCACCTTACACTGGTTGGAAAGGCCATCATCAAAAAGTTTACAAACAATAAATGCTGAAGAGGGTGTGGAGAAAAGGAAACCCTCTTGCACTGTTGGTGGGAAGGTAAATTGATGTAGCCACTATGGAAGACGGTATGGAGATTCCTTAAAAATCTAGGAATAAAACCACCATATGCCCCAGCAATGCCACTACTACACATATATCCTGTGGAAATCAAAACTGAAAATACACATGTAGCCCAGTGTTCATTGTAGCACTATTTACAATAGCTAGAACATGGATACAACCTAGGTGTCCATCAACAGATGAATGGATAAAGAAGCTGTGGTACATATATACAATGAAATATTACTCAGCCATAAAAGGAACACATTTAAGTCAGTTTTAATGAGGTGGATGAATCTAAGAGCCTATTATTCAGAGTGAAGACAGAAAGAGAAAAACAAATATTGTACTCTGCTGCTGCTGCTGCTGCGTCACTTCAGTCGTGTCCGACTCTGTGTGACCCCATAGATGGCAGCCCACGAAAACATAAATATGGAATCTAGAAAGATGGTACTGATGAAATTATTTGAAGGGTAGCAATGGGACCACAGATATATGGACATGGAGAGGGGAGGAAGGAAAGGGCGAGAAGTATGGAAAGAGTATCATGGAAACTTACATTACCATATGTAAAATAGATGACCAATGGGAATTTGCTGTATGACTCAGAGAACTCACACCAGGGCTCCGTAACAGCCTAGAGGGTTGGGGTGGGAAGGGATACGGGAGAGAGGTTCAAGAGGGAAGGGACATATGTATACCTATGGCTGCTTCATGGTGATGTTGGCAGAAACCAACAAAATTCTGTTAAAAGAATTTTTTTTTCTGTTAAAGGAATTATCCTTCAATGAAAAAATACTTGAAAATTAGAAAACAAAACAAACAACCCAATCAAAAAATGGGCAGAAGACTTAAATAGGCATCTCTCCAAAGAAGACATACAGATAGCCAAGAGGCACACGAAAAGATGCTCAATATCACTAATTATTAGAGAAATACAAGTCAAAACTACAATTATACCAGTCAGAATGGCCATCATAAAAAAATCTACAAACAATAAATGCTGGAGAGGGTGTGGAGAAAAGGGTCTTGCACTGTTGGCGAGAATGTAAATTGATATAGCCACTATGGGAGAGTGTGGAGAGTCCTTAAAAAACACAGAAGTACCATATGGCCCAACAATCCCCTGACTGGGCATATACCCTGAGAAAGCATAATTCAAAAAAGCACATGCACCCCAGTGTCCATTGCAGAACTGTTTACAACAGCCAGGATATGGAAACAACCTAGATGTCCAATGACAGATGCATGGAGCAAGAAAATGTGGTACATATATAGCTGCTGCTGCTGCTGCTAAGTCACTTCAGTTGTGTCCGACTCTGCAGCCCCATAGATGGCAGCCTACCAGGCTCCCCCGTCCCTGGGATTCTCCAGGCAAGAACACTGGAGTGGGTTGCCATTTCCTTCTCCAATGCAGCTGCTGCTGCTAAGTCACTTCAGTCGTGTCCGAC
>SJYC01058531.1:0-23707 GCA_006408675.1 Madoqua kirkii | reverse complement strand
AAAGCATAATTCAAAAAAGCACATGCACCCCAGTGTCCATTGCAGAACTGTTTACAACAGCCAGGATATGGAAACAACCTAGATGTCCAATGACAGATGCATGGAGCAAGAAAATGTGGTACATATATAGCTGCTGCTGCTGCTGCTAAGTCACTTCAGTCGTGTCCGACTCTGCAGCCCCATAGATGGCAGCCTACCAGGCTCCCCCGTCCCTGGGATTCTCCAGGCAAGAACACTGGAGTGGGTTGCCATTTCCTTCTCCAATGCATGAAAGTGAAAAGTGAAAGTGAAGTTGCTCAGTCGTGTCCGACTCTCTTCACGACCTCATGGACTGCAGCCCACCAGGCTCCTCCACCCATGGGATTTTCCAGGCAAGAGTACTGGAGTGGGGTGCCATTGCCTTCTCTGGTACATATATAGAATGGAAGATTATTCAGCCACTAAAAGGAATGAAATCAGATCATATGTAGATATATGGATAGACCTAGAGTCTTTCATACAGAATGAAGTAACTCAGAAAGAGAAAAACAAATATCGTGTATTAATGCATACACGTGGAATCTGGGAAAAATGGTACAGGTGAACTTATTTGCAGGGCGGGAATAGAGTCGTATACATAGAGAATGGACATGTGGGTGGGGGAGGGGGAAGAGGATGGTGGGATTAACTGGGAGAGTGAGATTGACATATGTACACTAATATAGGCAGCTAGTAGGAACCTGCTATAAAGTGCAGGGTGCTCATCAAGGTGCTCTGTGATGACCCAGAGGGATGGAATAGGGAGTAAGACGGGAGGGAGGCTTAAAAGGAGGGCATATATGTATATATACAGCTGATTCACTTCGTTATACAGCAGAAACTAACGCAAATTGTAAAGCAATTATATCCCAATAAAAACAGACAAGGAATGACTGGGTCACTTTATTTTTTGAACCCAATTATTCTAGCATAGGACTGAGAAGGATGAAACTATTGTCAATTAGGAGAAATGTGAAAAAAAGAAATTGAGAAAGAGAAATGACTTGTCCAATATGACAGTGCTAGTCACTTACAATACAACCAACTGGGAGCAGGACAAGACTACTGAGTTTAAGGTTCTGGGATATGGGCAGAAGTGTTGTGTAGAGGAGGGTGGGGTAAGAGAAACCAGAGTTACCCAGAATGATGCCACAAATCAAGAAGTTAAACTAGTGCATAAGAGATCCAAGGATTGTTAGATAGACTGACAGGAAAAGAATGCATACTAAGCAGAAGTTACAACGCTGAAAAGTGAAGTTGCTCAGCCATGTCCTACTCTTTGTGACCCAATGGACTGTAGCCCACCAGGCTCCTCAGTCCATTGAATTTTCCAGGCAAGATTACTGAAGTGGGTTGCCATTTCCTTCTCCAGTGGATCTTCCCAACCCAGGCATCAAACCCGGGTCTCCTGCATGGTAGGCAGATGCTTTACCATCTGAGCCACCAGGGAGACATAGGCTAATTGCGATGTGATCTATTTGTGATCTAAGGACTAGAAGGAAATAGGCTGCAGAGGTAATTAGGCTAGTTTGTAAATGGCTATTGAGATAACAAAATTCAACTCTATATATACATAGAGAGAGGAGCCTGGCAGACTATAGTTCATGGAGTCACAAAGAATCAGACATAACTTAGTGACTAAAATAACAACTATACACACACACACACACACACACACACACACACATATATACATTCATGTATGCTGCTGTTGCTGCTAAATCATTTCAGTGGTGTCCGACTCTGTGCAACCCCCATAGACAGCAGCCCACCAGGCTCCCCTGACCCTGGGATTCTCCAGGCAAGAATACTGGAGTGGGTTGTCATTTCCTTCTCCAATGCAGGAAAGTGAAAAGTGAAAGTGAAGTCGCTCAGTCGTGTCTGACTCTTCCTGACCCCATGGACTGCAGCCTACCAGGCTCCTCTGCCCATGGGATTTTCCAGGCAATAGTACTGGAGTGGGGTATTCATGCATACTTGCATTCATGCATACTTGCATGCTAAGTCACTTCAGTCGTCTGACTCTGCAATGCTGTGGACTGTAGTCTGCCAGGCTCCTCTGTTCATGGGGTTCTCCGGGCAAGAACAGTGGGGTGAGTTACCACGCCTCCTCCAGGGGATCTTCCCAACCCAGGGACTGAGCCCACATATCTTATGTCTCCTGCATTGGCAGGTGGGTTCTTTACCAGTAGCACCACCTGGGAAGCTCATGTACATACACACACATATATATACATGGCTTTGAATTGTTGCCATCAACAGCTCTATTCTGGCTACTATGAGTGGTTTGTCTATTAGTCATCTAGCTGGATAGAATGAAGGGTTTGTTAGTCAGTTAGCTGATTATTTTAGAGATACAGACCTTATACAGGACTGTTTTCTCACTGTGGGTTTTTCCACTGGTCAGTGATGAGCAGGCCTCATCTTCTAGAAACAACTAGACTGAACTAGCCTACTTTCTCATCAGCACTTACCACAAAGGAAACTACAGTTGAAACCCACTGATAGATTGATACAGTCAATGGATAAAGCATTCGAAGACAGGACTGAGAATCTGAGCACATCCCCTAAAGGTACCCACACAGCTTTGTTTAATACAGCTTAAGGTTTTACACCACATACACCAATCTCCACCCAAAGGAAGAGGTGTGTCTGAGAAAAATTTCATCCTCAGGTTTGCTTTCCATACATTCTTATACACCTCTTTGGGTGCTAACAGCTAACAAAGCTTTGCCACAGTCCTTTTTATCCTGCTTTGTCCAGGGACTGGGGAAGGGGAAGGCTGAGATGCAAGGATTTTCCTTAAGGGGCTACGTTTAAACATCAGCTTTTGAATGAGACTGAGAACATTATAGAGCAGAGCTTCTATTTATCTTCTGTTTCCATTTGTTTATTGCAGTTTTCTTCTTTCTCTCTCTATGAGCTACAGTGTCAGGGTGGGCCTTGTAAGCATGTGTGGCCCAAGTAATGAAAAATTGAGGAATTGTGTTAAAACCATTCTACCTCCCTGTGTTCCATTCATCCAGTGATTCATTCGTTCAACAAATACTTAAGGAGCTCCAACTATAGGTGGTAGAAATGCATCAGTGAACAAAAAAGATGCACTTTTCTGCCCTTGTGTAACTTAACTTCAAGTGAAGAAAGACTGACCTTAAATAATGAACACACAAGCAAGTGTTAAATACATTAGAGTAACTACAATGGAGAAAAATTACAGCAAGGAGAGAGACGGAGAGTGCAGGTGGTGACAGAAAGAAGGTAAGAACTGGGATTCAAAGCCACAGTGGTCAGGAAGGCATTGGGAAGATGGTATATGTGCTCCTTGAAGGAGGTGCCTTCCTCACAGCCAAGTGAGGCTTCTTCCACCCAAGGACCTTCTGCAGTCAATGCTTTTCACAACTTTCAACTCTTTCACTATGGAATTTCCTTTCATCAAAAAGACCAACAGCTGGTCCAAACCAAGCTCTTCTTCATCTCTATCCAAGAGATCGGGGTTGCTTTTAAATTTTCTCTGAACTTCCTGCTATAACATCTTCAGAGGATTCCTGCGAATGTATCATTTTCTCCAGTCTCTGACTTCTTGGCATGACTCTCCTCTTTCCTGTAGTCTGTATTCACATCTGAAGAACCACAGGCAGCCAGAGAATTCAAGAAAAATCTCTGAACCCAGAAAATTGAAGAAAATGTGTATGTAACTAATAGGTTTTGAGCACATACTCTGTTCAAATACCATTTTTAGTGCTTACAAGTAGTAAAACTCACAAGAGACTTAAGAAGCAAGTCCTGGTTTTAGTCATTTTTACAGATAAGGAAATTAAGGCATCAAGAAGTTAAATAACTTCCCTGCAGTTACAGTACCAGTATACTTAGAGCCAGGTTCTGAACACCATGGTTTGCTCGAGAGTCCACACTCTCTCCAGGAGTCACTTCAGTGTTCATATCTGGCTGCTGCCACATCAAATTCCAACTGTATCCTTTGGCAAGGTTATAAATGCATGACTTGAAGTATCTTAAATCATGCTTTCTGATAAAATAATAAAATACTTGATATTACTTTTCTTCCAGTCCCCATCTCTCCCACAAAGAAAATTTAACAATAAATAATACATTAAGATCCAAACAAACTCAGAACACAGTCTTACAGAAAAGCCCATTTTAAAGATGGAATGAAGGAGGGACAAACAGAGTCATAAGGAAAACAGTAGTTTCCTAGCTTCTAGAGTCCCACAGGTCATCACCACACACACAAAAATGTACTACCCTTATTTCACTGATGTAATTTCCAACTGACTTAAACTGTTTTTGATGAGATTTTCCTAAGTGCCAGTCAAGGAACTGTGAGCACTGATACAACCTACATTTTTCCATGTCAATAGCACTAATATTAATAATCCAAATTTCACTGGTTTTTGCTGCCATCTACTCCCAGAGGTCTTCAATCCTCTGAATGAAAGACCTGCTTAAGAAAAGTGTTTGCTTTTTTATTTAACAATGCAATTTTTAAAAAAGCTAATACTAGAGAAGTAAAACCATTGGAGAATAAAGGAAAGCTTTACTGGTAAAGTCAAACATATTTATATGTTTACTGGACATTTGTTTTGTGAATTGTCTTCTCATGACTTCTGCCTAGCGTGTAACTGTGAAAAACTATATGTTAACTGCTCTTGATTGCAAATATTTTCCCTAATTTATATTTTTAAATATTTGGCAGGATTATTGGCCTTGTAAAAGTTTTATTTTTTTTTCAGAAATCAGTTCTATTGGTCATTTTCTTAATGCCTTCTGCCTTTGATACAATGCTTAGTAATATCTTTCCCACTTGAGAAGTATAAAAATTTCTACACATTTGCTGTTCTAAAATTCTTAGAGTTTTATTTAACTTTTCATTGTTCTAGAATTGTGTTGTAAGATTGATTAATCGTGACAAACATGACAAGTGTGTGTGTGTGTTTTCCTTGAGTTATTTTAGATGTGCAACCCTAGGGCTAGTTTTAAAATGAGTCACTTGTTGCTGTAGATTTGTGGGAAATAGAGAACAAATTAGAACTGTGGAAAGTTTCTTCAAAAACAAAAAACAAAAATAAAATTGGAATTTATTTTGGTGATTTCTTTCTGGGAGCAAAACACTGTTAACTATGCAGAAACCCATGTGTTAAACTCATATCAGTTATGCACACATTGATCTGTGTATCTTCATAACCATTTATACAAGGCATACACTTAGGGTGAGATCAGTGCTCAAAGGGGCTGCCCTCGATTGGAAGATGCCTGCTCTCATTTCTTTAAAGTGTTAGTGGAGCCAAAAATGAAAGGATGATCTGCCCCAAACTCAAGAGGTTCCTGTTTATCCAAGTGGGAATGATTTTGAGATCTTGCTCTTTATCTCAGAAATGCTTTGATTCACACACATCTGGAAGGAAATTATATAATTTGCTTCAATTTGCTTTGAACAACAACAATTTCTTCAATTTGCGCTAAGAATTAGACAAACTCAAAGTCAACAGTTGACTGTACTGGCACTCATAAGCTCTTTAGGGAGGGAAATTTGCAACTGTTGTTGCAATAAAAGGAGAGTGAGATGCAAATCATTAACTCTGAAGAAAGACAGAAACTCCTCAGATTTATCTTGGTTGAAGAGAACCAGATTTACTGAGATATGTTCACAAGTATGAATATTTATTTATTTATTTAAATTTTATTTATTTTTTTAATACTTTATTCTATTTTACAGTACTGTATTAGTTCTGCCATACATTGACATGAATCAGTATGAATATTTTAATTGACTAAAAAAAACCAGTAGGTTTTTCTGTAAAGAAACATTTGTATTGGGGTATGCCCTCGGCAAGGTCATGTTCCAAAGAGCCCAAGGGAGGTGGACCCAAGTGAAATGGTTTGGATGAAGGCTGTAGAAGACAAAGGTAGAGAAGAGAGTTTGAGAGTCAAAGTGATGAAAATGGACTTAGATTGAACAGAGTGGAGGGGGTGGAGGGAGGAAAAGCTTCTGCTTTGGGCAAAGTGATGGTCAAGGCAGGGAAGTCAAAGCAGGTTTACACGTGTTCTTTCCACCCTGGTGGTTTAGATCTGCTAGGAAGTTAGAGTAGGAAACAGGAGTCCAGAATGGTGGTAGCTAAAAGACAGGGAAGGGAAAAGCCCACAAAAATAGAACAAAGGAAGGTCCGAGGACTGAGGACCGAAGTGAGGACCTCAGGTAGAACAAACAGCACTTCTGGCTAGCCCAATTTACATAGGACAGGCCCAAGGAGAGGAAAAAACATGTAAAAAGAGGAGCCAAATGGCCAGGGGTCTCTCTACTCTGTGTGTGTGCATGCTCTCTCTCTGTCTTTCTCTCTCCCGCGTGCTGGCGCGTTCCCCCAATCTCTTCTCTTCATGTCTTTGGGTCGGCATGCCCTCATGCCTTGATGATGGATTTCCCTGCTATTTTCTAAATAAAATAGAGCTGTAACACGGAGCTATAACACTGATTTGTCTAAGAGCTATAAAACGGTCTGTTTGAGACCCGAGAGCTATGACACAGCGAGGGCTCTAACGTCCGTCTCAAATTTTTGTTGAGACAAGACAGAACCGAGGAGAATGCACTCGCCTGACATATCCATCTGCTCCCCAACATCCCAGGAGAGGAACACAGAATTAGCTTTGAATCCAGGAAAACTCTGAACCCAGTTCCCTAGCCTCATTATGGCTTTTAGCATTTTCCGCTTCATCTGGAAAAGCCTGACCCAATTTGAATTCCACTGAAACTGATTTCCCTTAACCTGACACCTAGGCGTGTACCCTCAAGTATTCAAAAGCTTAAGGAATCTAAACAATGCTCTCTCACATTTGAGTCCTACCACATTCCTCAAATTCCATTCTGCTGACTGTTTACATCCAAAACTATGCTCCCTGCTGTGCTTATGCTAATGCTTGGATGATCCCTGTGTTCAGCCTGTGTTTCCCCTGGCAGCAAATCTCAGAGCTGGAAAAGACCTTGAAAGATAGCTGGTTCTTTTTCTAGACCTGTTCATTTCTGTTCAGTTCAGTCACTCAGTCGTGCCCAACTCAGCCCTGTTACCAGACAAGTTAACACCCAGCCCAGTCTGGGCAGATGTGTGTTTTTAATAAAGGACAGAAAATGAAGCCAGTTGAACTGTTGCCCCAAGTACTTGATTCACTGACATCTGACGTCTGGCAGCATTTCTCTTCTGCTGCTGCTTCTTCCTGTTCCCTGCTCTCCATCAGATCACCAAAGAAATACTCTCCCGACCAAGGGCTTGAAACCACTAGCCACCAAGTCCTGTTCTCACATTCTTTCTTCCCTCCCTGAACCTGGAATGGTTGGCTCAGGACATCAGCCTCCTTACAACTCTTGTAATACCCGTGAAGGACAAGGTAAAAAATCAACCTTCTTTCCTTGAGGTTGAAAATTTTCCTTTTTTGACAAGTTGATTTTTGACTTAGATATGGTTACAAGCAGCTATACATTAAGAGCAGTGTGTATCTACAGTATCCCGTAGTTTCAAATCAGCTTTATGAATCTTAGCAGCAAGCATAAAGTGATTTCAAATTAAAATCCAGGTTCTCAGATCCTCCTCTTTTCATTTCAATTTTCATCATTTGTATTTTTTCCCCCTGCTTTGGTTTTTTTCATATGGAAACAAAATGGAAATAGATGTCCTTGCATATGTGACACCATAAATGGACAAAAAATTGTTATTGATGGCCTAACACATTTAAGTAAAGTTCTTCATGTATAAATTCGAGTCAATATATCTGAATGCTATGTGAGAAGGATAGAAACTATTTTATTTATGAGATTTGTTTTGACTAGTGCTTTGTTTTCTTAATTGATTAATCTTGAGTAGAAATTAATTAACTTGACATTAATCAAAGGAACCTTTCATTCAGAGGCTTACTCCTCTTTGAATGAATGTAAAATTCTAGTTTTGTAAAATCTGCAGTAAGACTTCTGCTTGAGCCTTAAGCACAGACTAGGAATTCTATTAAATAGTGTTTGTTGACAGGCTAATTGTTTACTGTGGCAGCCCCCAAACTTTTTGGCACCAGGGATGGGTTTCCACGAAAAATTGTCCTCAGGGGGATAGTTTCGGGATGATTCAAGGACATCACATTTATTGTGCACTTTATTTCTACTATTATTACATCAACTCCCCCTCAGATCGTGAGGTATGGGGATCAGAGGTTGGGGATCCCTGGTTTAGGGAGTAAGTTTTTCCCTTCCAATTTCCATGAAAATGACTTGAGATCAAGAACCAAGTTTCCATAGTGTTTTAGTTTCCATTTTTCTTCATTCTCTTTAACTTGTTCTTAGTCCCAGAACTGAATAGAAGTTTATCCATCGGCATTAAAAAAATATTACCCTCTTTATTTGTTGTTCAGTTGTTAAGTCGTGTTTGACTCTTTGCAACCCCACAGACTGTAGCACACCAGACTTCTCTGTCTTCCCCTAACTCCTGGAGTTTGCTCAAATTCATGTCCACTGGGTCAATGATGCTATCTAACCATCTCATCCTCTGCCACCCCCTTCTCCTCTAGCTTTCAGTCTTTCCCAGCATCAGAGTCTTTTCCAATGAGTCAACTCTTTGCATCAGGCGGCCAGAGTATTGGAGCTTCCACTTCAGCAACAGTCTTTACTGTGAATATTCGGATCGACTGGTTTGATCTTGTAATCCAGGGACTCTCAAGAGTCTTCTCCAGCACCAAATTTCTGCTCTGTAACAACCTAGAAAGGTGGGATGGGGTGGGAGGTGGAAAGGAGATTCACAAGGGAAGGAAAAAATGTATATCTATGGCTGATTCATGTCCATGTATGGCAGAAACCAATACAACATCATAAAGCAATTATCCTCTAATTTAAAAATTTAAAAAAAATTATATAGGACTTTTAGATAAAGTGGTCAAAAGAAAATAAAGTTGTCAAAAGAGCTGTATTTCCTTTCCTTACCACAAGAAGAACAATCAAAAACTTCTTTATACTGAAAAAAAGGCACATACAAATGAAAAATACTGACATGTAAAGTGTATGTATGGTGAATAATGTAAGTGGTGGGCCACCGTGTGATTAAATTTGGTGGTAGAGATTCAGGTAACTTAAATGGAACACAAAGTTACAGTGTTCACAGGTCTGCTGCCACATCTACCATGGCTCAAGACTCTAGGCTACCTTTGTTCTAACATCAGGAGTCTGGACACCACCCAAGAGAATTACCCAACCGTATGGATTAAGGCCACCATGATGCTGAAGGAGGAAACAGAGCAGGCTCTATCTTGAAAGCAGGACTCCATCTTGGGACAGACTGTGGACTTTGAGCTATATGCCCAGTATCTATGGAAATGACATACCAACTGGAAAACCAGGCCCCTGGAAGGAAGAGCCCCAGGACTCTCGATCGCCTAAAAGAATACGCTAATTATCTGTGTAACCAAATAGAATCATAACATTCTATTATGCTTATTGGAGTATGACGACAGGCCTATTGATAATTGTCCACTGTTAACTACCTAGGCTTAAGACATATGAATCATGGGTTAACTGTGATTGTATCTTTCTTTTTCCTTTGTTCAGATTAGTTTCAGGCAATTTGGAGAGGTGGGTTTGGGCACGTATGCTTAGGGTATATAAGGTTTTCACAAAAACTGGTTGGGGTCCTTGACTAAGAGGAGACTCTGCCTTGGCCCATCGGTGTAATAAACTGCACTCCACTATTGCATTGTCCTTCTGAGTGAGTTTGTTCCCCAGAACATGTGGCTACACAATGCTAGTTGTTTATAATGTCAGTGGGAGAATTAATATCAAATATTGACTCTTATTTGTCCTTGATCTGACTGTGTCACAGTCTCAAAGCTTCGTATCTCTCCAGCCCATCTAAGCAGATGCTTTCACTACTTGGTTCTCTGAGAAATTTGAAGCAAGCATGCATGAAATATTTGAACTTCCTGTCTATCTACTACATACTTGTCTACATTCATACTTTTTCTCCTCCCCTTTTCTTCATTTATAGAGCGAAATAGATTGTTCATTCTCAGGCTCAAAGCAAACACACTCCTCTGTACTTTAGACCCTATCTCCTCCTGTCTCCTAGAGGGCCAGCTCCATCAATTAGTGTTTCTGTCTTTCAGCTTCAGCCTGCCCTCTTCACTGGCTCCTTTTCTCCAGTGTGTATCCATGCTTATACAGAACTTCTCCCTCTGTGTACTTCATGATTAATTTCCTTCTCAGCTACTTATTTACTGGCCATTAAAATCTCAATTTAATATAATCTAACTCCTGCCACAACAAATCTATTGAAACAGCTCTTGTTAAGCACATCAGTATCCAGTTATACCACTTAATGAATTACAGCCTTGTCATGGCAAAGGGACTTGCATAATTCAATGAAGCTATGAGCCATGCTGTGCAGGGCCACCCAAGACAGACAGGTCATAGTGGAGAGTTCTGACAAAATGTGGTCCACTGGAGGAGAGAATGGCAAAACCACTCTAGTATTCTTACCATGAGAACCCCATGAACAGTATGAAAAGGCAAAAAGATATGACACCAGAAGTTGAGCCCCCAGGTTGAAAGGTGTCTAATGTGCTACTCAGGGAGAACAGAGGGCAATTACTAAAAGTTCCAGAAAAACTAAAGCAGCTGGCCAAAGCAGAAACATCACTCAGTTGTGAATGTGTCTGGTAGTGAAAGTCCAATGCTGTAAAAACAATATTGCACAGGAATTTGGAATGTTAAGTCTGTGAATCAAGGAAAATTGGACATTGTTAAGCAGGAGATGGTAAGAGTGAGCTTTGATATCTTAGGAATTGGTGAATTAAATTGATGGGGATGGGCAAATTTAATTCAGGTGACCATTATATCTGCTGTTGTGGGCAAGAACCCCTTAGAAGAAACGATATAGCCCTTACAGTGAACAAGAGTCCTAAGTGGAGTACTTGGGTGCAATCTTAAAAATGACAGAGCGATCTCGGTTTGTTTCCAAGGTAAACCATTCATCATCACAGTACTCTAAGTCTATGCCCCGACCATTGTGCCAAAAGGGCTGAAGGTGACTGGTTCTATGAAGACTTATAAGAGCTTTTAGAACTAACACCAAAAAAAAAAAAAAAAAAAGATGTCTTTTTCATCATAGGGGGTTGGAAAACAAAAGTAGGAAGAGTTACCTGCAGTAACAGGTAAGGTGGCCTTGGAGTAAAAGATGAAGCAAGGCAAAGGCTAATGGAATTTTGTCAAGAGAACACATTGATCACAGCCAACACCCTTTTCCAACAAGATAAGAGACATATGGACACCACCAAATAGTCAATACTGAAATCAGACTGATTACAATCTTTGCAGCCAAAGATGGAGAAGCTGTATACAATCAGCAAAAACAAGACTTGGAGTTGACTGTGGCTCAGATCATCAGGTCCTCACTGCAAAATTCAGGCTTAAATTGAAGAAAGTAGGGAAAACCACCAGGGCATTAAGGTAGGACCTAAATCAAATCCTGTATAATTTATACAGTGGAGGATGAGAGGTCAAGCCTAGCCGGATGCGTCACAGCCCGGAAGGTCCTGGCGGTTGGCTACTGCCCAAACAGGAACCGGAAGTGGACCAAACTTCCGGGGACTGACCCCATGGCCTGGCCCAATCAAGCGCCGACACAGAGCCCTTGGACACCAATTGCCACTACAGCCCGTGCTTCCTACCTTATATGGGAGAACCTGGCTTGGACGCCAGCCCTGACTATAAAAACCTCATCTCCACCCCCATACCTCGCAGACTCCCTTCCCTTGCTCGCTCGCCCCCAGGAGTTCTGCCCGAGAGCAACCGCCCAATAAAAAGGTTTTCATCGACAGTCCTTAGAGGTGGCTTTTTCTTCCCACAGCATTTCTAATATCTGGTGCCCAATGTGGGGCTCGAGGTGAGGGCCTCCGGCACTCGCCACTGAGGCCCCCCTCAAGCTCCACCGCCGCAGTAGCCCCGGACCCAGGCGGCTGACCAACCTCCCAGATGGCAGACTACTGGGTAAGTCCCTTCGGCTTTGGGACAGGGCCCTGTAACCTGTGCCCACTTACTGGGCCCTCCCTCGGCAGCTTCCTGCCTGCCCCAAGTTCTCAGCTTGTGAAGGAGATGTCTCAAGCGGCTGAGTAAACCTCCAGCTTAAGCCTTACCAGGTCCCCAGCTCGTGAGGGAGACATCCCAAACGGCTGAATGGACCCTGGCCTTTCATCTCCACCCCCATACCTCGCAGACTCCCTTCCCTTGCTCGCTCGCCCCCAGGAGTTCTGCCCGAGAGCAACCGCCCAATAAAAAGGTTTTCATCGACAGTCCTTAGAGGTGGCTTTTTCTTCCCACAGCATTTCTAATATCTGGTGCCCAATGTGGGGCTCGAGGTGAGGGCCTCCGGCACTCGCCACTGAGGCCCCCCTCAAGCTCCACCGCCGCAGTAGCCCCGGACCCAGGCGGCTGACCAACCTCCCAGATGGCAGACTACTGGGTAAGTCCCTTCGGCTTTGGGACAGGGCCCTGTAACCTGTGCCCACTTACTGGGCCCTCCCTCGGCAGCTTCCTGCCTGCCCCAAGTTCTCAGCTTGTGAAGGAGATGTCTCAAGCGGCTGAGTAAACCTCCAGCTTAAGCCTTACCAGGTCCCCAGCTCGTGAGGGAGACATCCCAAACGGCTGAATGGACCCTGGCCTCCTCCAAGGCCCCACTGGCCCCCTGACACACCTGGAGACGTCCAGATGACAGGGGTGACCTCCACGTGGTCACCATGGGATTAATGGCTTCCAAACCCGAGCCCAACTGGTCCACTCCCCTAGACTGTCTGTTGGCTAACCTACGGACCTTACGGCTAATGGGCTACATTCGCCCCAAGCAGCTTACCTATTTGTGCTCACAGGCCTGGCCACAATATCCTCTAGATATTGTGACTCTCACTGGCCAGCCACAGGGACATTAGACTTTGACGTCCTCCGTGATTTAGATAATTACTGCCGGAGAACGGGAAAATGGTCTGAGGTTCCCTATGTTCAGGCCTTTTGGACGTTGCGCTCTCGCCCCACCCTGTGCACCATGTGAACTCCCAGCCAGATCCTGCTCATGATGGCTCCCCCAGTTCCACCTTCCTCAGCCAAATTAACCCCCGCTCCTGAGTCGTCTGCTTTCTCTGTCTCCCCGAAGACCTGGTGGCTCCTCCTCCCTATAGTACTCCCACTGCCCCCACCCCCTCCTCTCCGATCCCCTCACCCCCTGCTTCTGCCCCCGAGCCTCCGCCGCCGGCCCCGGACCCTCCTGCCCTTAACCCTATCCTGTACCCTTCCCTTCCCCCTGTTACCCCCTCTCCCTCTCTGGTTAGCTCCCACATCTGCTCCAACAGCAATCCTCCAGAGGCCTCTCCTCCCCCTTCCCCAGCCCCGTTGTTCCCTCTGTGACAGGTGGCCAGGGCTGAGGGTCTAGCCCAAGCCCATGTCCCCTTTTCCCTCCAAGACTTAGCACAGACTGAGACCAAACTGGGATCCTTCTCCTCCAACCCCACTCAGTACATTAAGCAGTTCACTGGTCTGACCCGCGCTTATGCCTTAACATGGCAGGACATATACGTCATCCTGGGGTCTACCACCACCCCTGAAGAGAGGCAGGCAATTTGGATGGCAGCCAAGGCTCAGGCCGACCAACGACACTTTGCCAACCCCTCTTCCGAACGTCCCCCGGGAGCTCAGGTGGTTCCTGACACTGACCCTAACTGGAACTACCAGAAAGGGGGAGGCGGCCAGCTGCGGGTACACTCTATGATAGAGTGCATCCTCGATGGATGGAGGTGTCCTTTCATAAGGTTGTAAACCTCCTCAAACTAGATGAGGTGACTCAGGGGCCCAACAAAAACCCAGCCATGTTCCTTCATCGGCTGACTGAAGCCCTCGTTTAATACACCAGGCTGTCCCGAGTCCCCCATAGGGGCGGCCACCTTGGCCAACCGTTTTATCTCCCAATCCTCACCTGACATCCAAAAAAAGCTGGCCAAGGCCAAGGACGGCCCTCAGACCCCTATTCGAGACCTGGTAAAAATGGCCTTTAAGGTTTACAATGCCCGTGAGGAAACTGCTGAGGCCAGCCAAAAGGCAAGGCTCAAGCAAAAGGCCGAATTTCAGGCGAGCCTCCTAAATCAACAAACCCAGACCTTGGTAGCAGCCCTGCGGCTGGCAGTGGGCTTGGGGCCCCAAAACCCCCCTCTGGGGGCCTGCTTTAAGTGGGGCCAGGAAGGACACTGGGCTGTGTCCCAATACGCGGCCTCCCTCCAAGCCGTGTCCAAGATGCAAACAACAACCTCTAGGGGCTGGGGACCAGAGTACTCTAGGGAGACCTCTTGCCCTCCTCTGGCCTTGGAGCTGCTGAGCTTCGACGATGACTGACACCGCCCAGACTCGAGGACCCCAATAACCCAAGCCAAGCCCAGGGTAACGCTCCAGGTAGCGGGTAAGTCCATCAACTTTCTGGTTGATACAGGGGCTACCTATTCGGTCCTTTCCTCTTTCGGGGGCGCTCTACATCCTTCCCAGTTTTCGGTTATGGGAATTGACGGCCAACCCTTGCGCCCGCTCCAAACCCAACCACTATCCTGTCAACTAGACTCCTGCCTGTTTGCCCACTCCTTTTTAGTCATCCTCTCCTGCCCTACTCCTCTCTTGGGAAGAGATATACTTGCTAAGCTGAAGGCCACTCTTCACCTGATTCCAGGATCAGCTCCTCATGCTACTTGCTGACCCTCCAACCTCTTTCGTTAATCCTGAGGTCTGGGACACCCGAGTCCCGGTGGTGGCTCGGCACCACCCTCCAGTCCTCATCCAGCTAAGGGACCCCACCTGTTTCCCAGTCCGGCCCCAGGTGATCAGGTATTGCTAAAAGCCCTAAGTTCCCACCCACTACAGCCTCGCTGGACGAGACCCCATACTGTAATCCTCACCACCCCTATTGCAGCCAAACTTCTGGGACACAAGCCCTGGTACCACCTGACCCGGCTCAAATGAGCTCCCCCGGTCTCCCTGAAACAGAGGCAGCCCCGGCCCAAACAGCCCCTCAGGATCTCCCCTACTGCTCCACCCTCACGGGGCCAACCAAACTAATCATCACCCGAGCCCCCCTCCCGCCGGTTCCAGAGCAATGCGAGGCATCCAACCCAGACTCAGGCTGATGGTTTGGGTCACTTTGGGGACACTGTGGACCCTAAGCAGGGTCGGCAGCTGCAACCCCCACCAGCCCTTTCAGATCACCTGGATAATTAAAAATGGAGAGACCTATGAAGAGGTGAACCAGACTACCCAGGTCACCCCCTTGAATACTTGGCCAGCCCTCTATTTCTCTTTGCAGAAACTGACCGAGACCTCGTGGTCTAAAGCTTACCTCCAGAAGGTTGGCTTTTATGCCTGCCCTGGGCATCAAAGGGACAGGATCAAGACTTGTGGGGGAATAGTCAGCCGCTTCTGTAAGAGTTGGGATTGTGTGACTTCAAATGATGGGTGGTGGAAACGATCAGTTGCCAAGCCCGACCTGATTAACCTGACCTTTGTAAATCCCATCACCCAGGGTATGTGGGACCACCGTTTGTGCTGAAGTGTCCAGGATGTGATCTGGTTAAGGTTTCCTTTACTGAGCAGGGAAAAAAGGATGGGAGATGGGTCTCTGGGCTGAACTGGGGAGTCCAGGTCTACGAAAACTGGGGGCCAACCCCATTACTCTTTATATAGCAGATCGTAGCACCCACTCAGACCCAAGCGGTGGGCCCTAATCAGGTCGAGGGTGGAGGACGGGCTCGGCTGACCCAGGGCGCGGCTAGGCCAGTTCCTACTTTAGCAACTGACTCTTATAACACCTCGCTTGATGTTTCCTACCCACCAGGGACACTGGGAGGCCTCGCCCCCATGACCAAGCCCCAAAGGACAAGACCCTTTATGGTCCCTGGATAGACAAACTTATGCTGCTCTGAACCTCTCCAATCCAAACGCAACCCAGTCCTGTTGGCTCTGCTATACTCTTTATCCTCCCTTTTATGAGGCAGTAGGCCTAAACGTATCTTACAACCTATCCGCCGACCAGAACCCCCCTCAATGTCACTGGGGAGAACGTAAGGTCGGGCTCACTATGAAGGAAGTATGGGGAAAAGGACTCTGCCTTGGTACTGTTCCACCTGAAAAGACCCTCTTGTGTGCCCAAACTGCTAACCTCGCAGAACTAAATACTTCAACATGGATTGTGCCTGAGGCAGGAGGTTGGTGGACTGTTCCCATACCGGGCTGACACCTTGCCTACATGCTTCCATTTTCAATCAGAATAGAAAATTCTGTGTTCTAGTGGCGGTGATGCCCAAGATCCTGTATCACTCTGAGGACGTCATGTACAACTTTTGGGAGCGGGGGCCCAGTCCCAACGGCCCAAAAGGGCACCAGTCTCAGCACTCACTCTGGCAACCCTCTTCACCCTTGGAGCGGCAGGAGCCGGTACTGGAATTGCCTCCCTGTCTATGCAAAATCAGGGCTTCGCCTCCCTAAGAGCAGCCATAGATGAGGACATTACCCGTATAGAAAAGTCTATGATGGCTCTGGAAAAATCCCTGACCTTCCTGTCAGAGGTAGTGTTGCAGAACAGATGAGGCCTGGACCCGATCTTTTTGCAACAAGGGGGGCTGTGTGCAGCCCTAAAAGAAGAGTGCTGCTTCTACACAGATCATACGGGGGTGGTAAGAGAATCCATGGCCAAGGTAAGAGAGGGGCTAGAACGCAGAAAGAGAGAAAGGGAAGCCCAGCAAGGCTGGTTTGAGTCATGGTTCCAACAATCCCCCTGGCTAACCACCCTACTCTCTACCTTAATGGGACCACTCATAATCCTCTTGTTACTTCTAACCTTTGGGCCTTGTCTCTTAAACAGACTACTAGCCTTTATCAAGGAGCGGCTCAACACGATCCAGCTGATGGTGCTGCGACAGCAATATCAAGAGCTTCCAACAAACGCTCTGTGACGCATATCACGGTGGGCACCTTGTTATCCTGGCCACCACACCCTACCCCTCGTTGCCCCTGTTCAGCAGGAAGTAGCCAGAGAGAACCGGCGCCCCTTGTCCTATATCAAAAAGGCCGGGATGAGAGGTCAAGCCTAGCCAGATGCATCACAGCCCGGAAGGTCCCGGTGGTTGGCTACCGCCCAAACAGGAACCGGAAGTGGACCAAACTTCCGGGGACCGACCCCATGGCCTGGCCCAATCAAGCACCGACATGGAGCCCTTGGACACCAATCACCACTACAGCCCATGCTTCCTACCTTATATGGGAGAACCTGGCTTGGACGCCAGCCTTGACTATAAAAACCTCATCTCCACCCCCATACCTCGCAGACTCCCTTCCTTTGCTCGCTCGCCCCCAGGAGTTCTGCCCGAGAGCGACCACCCAATAAAGGTTTTCATCGACGGTCCTTAGAAGTGGCTTTTTCTTCCCTCGGCGTTTCTAACAGAGATGACAAGTGGATCCAAAGAATTAGATCTGGTAGACAGAGTGCTTGAAGAAGTGTGGACAGAGGTTCATCATATTGTACAGGAGTCAGTGACCAAAATCATCCCAAAGAAAAAGATGCAAGAAAGCAGTTTGTCTGAAGAGGCTTTATAAATAGCTAAAGAAAGAACAGAAGTGAAAAGCAAGGTCAAAAGGGGAAAATTGCAGAGTTCCAGAGAATAGCAAGGAGAGATAAGAAAGCCTTTTTCAATGAACAATGTAAAGAAATAGAGGAAAACAATAGAATGGGAAAGACTACAGGTCTCTTCAAGAAAATTAGAGCTATGCTGGGAGGGATTAAGGGCAGGAGGAGAAGGAGATGACAGAGGATGAGATGGCTGGATGGCATCATCGACTCAATGGATATGAGTTTGGGTAGACTCCAGGAGTTGGTGATGGACAGGGAGGCCTGGCGTGTTGCAGTTCATGGACTCGCAAAGAGTTGGACATGACTGAGCAACTGAACGGAACTGAACTGAACTGAGGGCACATTTCATGCAAGGATGGGGACAATAAAGGAGAGAGAAATGGTAAGGACCTGACCAAAGTAGAAGAGATTAAGAAGAGGTGGCAAGAATACACAGAAGAACTATACAAGAAAGATCTTCATGGCCCAGATAACCATGAAGGTGTGGTCAACTCACATAGAGCCAGACATCCTGGAGTGTGAAGTCAAGTGAGCCTTAGGAAGCATCACTACAAGCAAAGCTAGGGGAGGTGATGGAATTCCAGTTGAGCTTTTCAAATCCTAGATTTGATGCTGTGAATGTGCTGCACTCAATATGCCAGCAAATCTAGAAAACTCAGCAGTGGCCACATGACTAGAAAAGGTCCATTTTTATCCCAATCCTGAGGAAGAGCAGTGCCAAAGAATGTTCAAGTTATCATACAACTGCATTCATTTCACACGCTAGCAAGATTATGTGCCGGAGTCCAGCTCCAGCAGCCAGGGATTCAACCTGAAGGGATGGGTGGTGTTAGTGAGAAACTGAGGCAGCCTCTCATTTTTCTTGGACTGCTTGTTTATTGCAAGCTTATGATTCTCTTTTATACTTTTCCAAAGCATTAGATCAGAGGTTTGATTTTTTTAGTTCCCATTGACCAGATTTATTTTTCTTCAAAAATCATTGTTGCCCCTCAAAAGGAGTTCCTTCCTCAGCGATTCTCTTATCTACTTTTTCTCATGTGTCCTTGTGAATACACTGTAACTCATGCTAATGTCTGGGCTGCATACCACATTCCTCAGTTTATTTCTTATCTTTCTAAGTCCTGTTTGCCCCTAGTATCCTAAGCTGACTATTTCTTAGTGCTTCTAGCTAATAATATCTCTAAAGTCCCTAATTTCTACAAGCTATAGTAGAATATTGTAACATTACAGCAATCCTTAAATCTTTAGCTTCTAATTATTTCAATTATTCCTAAGCCCTAAATTCAGCAAACTCCTTTGCCATAAACACTTTTCTCACAAATGGGCTTCAGATAGCAATCCCTCCCATGGCCTCAAGCTGCAGCCTGTGCGCTCACCCTGGAACACTTTTTTGTAAAAGTCCTTGAACAAATATCAGTGATTAGCTTTATGAATTATTCTTTGAGCACAGCTGCAGAAGGCTTTATGCCTTCTCATGCTCCTCTCAAAAACAATAAGCACCTTAATATTCTCTTCAGTCAACTCAGCCGAGGAAAGGGAAAGGAAAAAACAAATCAGAATTACAAAGCCTAAGTCCTTCATTCCAGGTCCGTGCCTACGGAACAAAGGGAGAGAGTTTAGTGCCTTGCCTCTATTTTGTCAGTAACACCTAACGCGGCTCCCGACAGTTATGCTCAAAATCTTCCAAGCTAGGCTTCAGCAGTACATGAACTGAGAACTTCCAGATGTGCAAGCTGGATTTAGAAAAGGCAGAGGAACCACAGATTAAAGTGCCAACATTCACTGGATCATAGAGAAAGCAAGGGAATTACAGGAAAACATTTACTTCTGCTTCATTGATTATGCTAAAGCCTTTGACTGTGTGGAGAAAAACAAATTGTGGGAACTTCTTAAAGAGGGGAATACTAGACAACCTTACCTGTCTCCTGAGAAGCCTGGATGCAGGTCAAGATGCAACAATTAGAACCAGACACAGAACAATACGCTGGTTCAAAACTAGGAAAGGAGTATGACAAGGCTTTATATCATGATCCTGTTTATTTAACTTCTATGCAGAGTTGCTACAGCTACTTTACTTCAGTCGTGTCCGACTCTGTGCGAGCCCACAGACAGCAGCCCATTGGGCTCTGCCATCCCTGGGATTCTCCAGGCAAGAACACTGGAGTGGGTTGCCATTTCCTTCTCCAATGCATGAAAGTGAAAAGTGAAAGTGAAGTCGCTCAGTCGTGTCTGACTCAGCAACCCCATGGACTGCAGCCCACCAGGCTCCTCCATCCATGGGATTTTCCAGGCAAGAGTACTGGAGTGGGGTGACATTGCCGACATCATATGAAACGCCAAGCTGGATGAATCACAAGCTAGAGTCAAGATTGCTGGGAGAAATATCAACAACCTCAGATATGCAGATGATACTACCCTAATGGTAGAAAGTGAAGACGAACTAGAGGTGAGTGCAAAAGCTGGCTTAAAACTCAGCATTCAAAACTAAGATCATGGCATCTGGTTCCATCACTTCATGGCAAATAGATGGGTAAAGAATGGAAACAGTGACAGATTTTATTTTCTTGGGCTCCAAAATCACTGCAGAAGGTAACTGCAGCCATGAAACTAAAAGACACTTGCTCCTTGGAAGAAAAGCTATGATAAACCTACACAGCACATTAAAAAGCAAAGATACCACTTTGGTAACAAAGGTCCATATAGTCTAAGCTATGGTTTTTCTAGTAATCATGTACAGATATGAAAGTTGGACCTCAAAGAAAGCTGAGTGCCAAAGATTTGATGCTTTTGAATTATGGGGCTAGAGAAGACTCCCAAGAGTCCCTTGGATTGCAAGGAGATCAAACTAATAAATCCTAAAGGAAATCAGTCCTGAATATTCACTAGAAGGGCTGCTGCTGAAGCTGAAGCTCTAATACTTTAGCCACATAATGCAAAGAGTTGACTCATTGGAAAAGACCCTGATGCTGGGAAAGATTGAAGGCAAAAGGAGAATAGGGTGGCAGATGATAAAATGTTTAGATAGCATCACCAACTCAATGGACATGAATTTGAGCAAACTCTAGGGTATAGTGAAGGACAGGGAAGCCTGGGGTGCTGCAGCCCATATGGTTCTAAAGAGCTGGACATGAATGAGTGACTTAACAACAACAAACTCAATTACAATGGACTCTTCAGTGACCTTAGCTTAGTAGAACTTCGACTCTTCATGACAACTTCTTTCTTAAAATGCTCTACCCCTGGATTTGTACAGTAAAATATTCTGTTGTTTTTCCTGTTACTTCTGTCTCAGCGTTAGCTTTTTTGCCCATGGGTTTCAAAACTTGGTGGTTTCATGCCACTTTTCTCATTCTACATTTCACTCTGAGTGATCTCATCCACTTTCACAGTTTTAGTTATTACAAAGATGCTGATGTAGCTGACATGGGTTTCTTTTCTTTTCTTTTTCTTTAGTAAAGTTTGGGCTAGCAGTGCTAAAGTATCACCTGGAGTCTCTTTTCGGGCTCCAAGCTATATATCAGACAGTTTCCTATTTTGGAGAAAGGATTAATGCCACTTTTTTTTTTTTTTATTGACCTGTTTTTAAAGGAATTCAGCTTCACGGGATGCCAAGCTCTGGGCAGAAGATAAGGCAACTTGTCTGAACTTCCTGAGGATCTACCAAGTGAGAGTGTGATTAAAACCCAATACCTATTCCTGAAGTTTTTGAGGTAGGAAGATCTACCGGGGTAAAGCAGAATTGTCTCCCAGCCAGGCCTTGTGGTAAAGAAGGGTGACAAGACCTCTAAAGAACTGCCATGACCATAAAGAGAAAAGATGTTATCAACTAGCTCTCACACTGCAGCAGAAGAGAGAAAGGGACAAGGCAGGTTTTTGTCCCTTAAGTAGCCAATATGGAAACCCCAGCTTGTGACCCAAATCATTCTCTTTTTCTCAGAGAACTCTTACATCCTGTAGGATGTTGTCTTGGATTCAAATTTCCAATCATCTGTATATTTTATGCCACTCTCAATTTCATTGTCGTAGATTTATGCCAATCTCTCCTCATCTTTTTCCTGGAAGATTATAATGCAGTTGACCCTTAATCAACATGGATTTGAAGTGTGTGGGTCCATTTATTTGCAGATTTTTTTTCAATAGTAAATATTAGTACTACATGGAGTCCCTGTTGACTGAATCTGTACATATGGAACTGTAGATAAGAGGAATCTCAGGTAAGAAGGAACCACAGACATGGAAGACTGATTATAAGACATACTCAGATTTTGACTGTGTGGAAGGCTGGCTTGTATAAGGGTCAACTGTAGTCTCTTTACTGGGTTTCTACTTCAAAGTCTTACCCACTTATCAGAGCCATCTGCCTATGCTTGTCTGTTTAAAATCATTTGATATCATTCCACCATCCACAGGCTAAATAAACTGCAAACTCCTTAATGTGCCCCCAAGTGGACTCCATTTTCTGAACCCTGTGTGTATTTTTAACCTGTTTTCTCACTCATGGTGCAGGAAAACCAAATTCTTTGTAGTTATCTCTCATCCCATGTTATTTCTTGCTTCCCATCCCTTTGCTCCTGGTGTTTACCAAGTCTAGAATGCTGTGTGTGTGAATGCTAAATCACATCAGTTGTGTCCAACTCTTTGCAACTCCATGGACTGTAGCCCACCAGGCTCCTCTGTCCATGGGATTTTCCAGGCAAGAATACTAGAGTGGGTTGCAATTGTCTTCTCCAGAGGATCTTCCTGACCCAGGGATCCAACCCAAGTCTCCTGCACTGGCAGGCAGGTTCTTTACCACTAGTGCCACCTGGGAAGCCCCAGAATGCTTTATATCTTTTATTTTGCTCTTAATTGGCTATTAAGTCTCAGCTTGGGAATCACCAAATCTCACTTCCTGACCTATATTCTATGTAACTGGTGCCTTTATCTTCATAGTTATCAACATCCTCTTCTCCTTAATCAGTCATTATTCAGTACCTTGAAGGAATCTCATTGTCAAAGATTGGAAGTCCCATCCTGATATTTATCACAGATGTTAAGGCAAGATTCTGAAAGGACACTTAAAAAAATACCTTAGGAACCCTGAAGAAGCAAAGCAGGTCTTAGCTTTATTTTTTCCAAGTTTTACTCATTTTCTATTATTATTCATTTCTCCCTGACAAGATATGAATCCTCTGATAATTATTATTTTCTGCAGATTCTTCACATGGTATCAATGGGACCTAGTTATGTGTTTGAGGTATTTTCCTTTGTGATTTTTGTATTTCTAGTTCTCAAAGTAATTAGGGAATGCTTCTTATGATGGGTGGGCCCACATAGGTTAGTCACTAAAAGCAGAAGTTTTAGAATTCAATTAACAGACTCTCCCTCAAATACTCATTCTGCCACACACTGTGTAACTCTGGAACTTAATCTCTCTGAAACTTAATTTCCCATCTCTAAAATGAAAATACTACTAATAATACCAACCACATAGGATTATTGTAAGGACTAAGTGAACTAAAATATATAAAGCACACATTAATTATAAAACATATAAACCTCAATAAAGGTTAACCTTACAGTGCTCTTTGAAGGATGAAGAGAATTGAGACAGGTTGGAGGAACTGCAGGTAAAGAGAAAACAGCCTGCAAAAAGAGAATACATTTTCCTTGGAGTGAACCTGATGATTTGCTTTTCACTGCAGTGAAGCAGGAGTGACTTTGGGTGACAGCGGCATGAATAGCTGAAAACAGATCCTCCCTCCCCTAAAATATTGCTGCAGCTTATGTCAAAGAGTGTTTTGCCTGTGTTTTCCTCTAGGAGTTTTTAATATCCAGTCTTATACTTAGGTCTTCAATCCATTTTGAGTTTATTTCTGTATATGATATTAGAGGATGTTCTAATTTCATTGTTTTACATGTAGCTGTTCAGCTTCTATTTTCATTCTTTTATATAATAGCTGTCTAGTTTTCCCAGTATGACTTAGTGAAGAGACTGTCTTTTCTCCATTATATATTCTTGCTTTCTT